>JAAAKG020070993.1:0-17310 GCA_010014905.2 Druon quercuslanigerum
AACCGGGGCAGCAATCGCTTGCATGAGCAAGCGGAGCTCTTTTTTGGGGTACTCGATACACGTATCGCGTGGCGCTACCGTCGCGCTTGTTGAGGTATAGCAGTAGCGCTAGAAGTCTTTCAGTGTGTTTCTGTCAAAAATCCACCCAAGGCCAACTAGATAGGGACTGTTGAGAGAAAGGTACAAAAGAGCCCGAAAACACTGAACTTTTCCGCTGCAGCACCAGATAGCAACAAGAACTTCTTCTGGAAGAAGTTTACTTCTACACGCTAACATCTGGCCTGCATATTCGCCTCATATTTAAAGTCGGAAAAGACCATGCTTCAGTGGCTGACAGTCCGGTAGACACACTATAATCCTACCGAAAAAAGTCAACTAGTCGAAACAACAGGAAAACTAAAATACAGGACTGTCAGAAGAGTTTAGCTATGTGGAAAGGGATGTACGAACAACGTGGCTCAAAAAAAGGTAAAGCTTGCTGTCGAAGGAACCGGCTGATTGATAGGTGCGTGAGCGGCCCACCAGCGCATTCAGTCAATTACCTGGATTGACTACCGGAAAGCTTTCGAATCAACATCTCATAGTCTCATCATCAGTCTGTTGGAAAGCTTGAAGGTTTATGTACACTTAGTGAGATGGAAAGGGAGATTGATACCCGTTTAAAAATCTAGATTTACTATCTCATCTGTAAATTATCGTGTGACAATTAACAACGTCACCTTCCAGAGGAGAATCTTTCAGGCGATACAATGAGTCCTCTGCTTTTTGTATCATACTTCTGACTGTATCTCTCGCAGCACGAAATTCTCCTGAATACCTTTGCGGTGACACCAGTCATTGCGAGCATAAAGTCGCTCATGTACTTGATATGGATCAACTCAAGTAATCTAAGCCTCGGGTACAAGAAAACTACATCTTGCTTTAAATATCGTCAAGGACTACACAAGACAGATGGGTATGGAATTTGGATTGGACAAGTGCGTCCAGATTAATCTGAAGAAAGGGAAGATGACAATGTCATTTCCACCTTAGTATACCGTGAGTGCATCTTACATCAAGAAGTTTCCAGCGATAGGTGAGGAGTGTGTGATGTACACACTGAGTATCTAGAACACATGTTATTCAGGTGTTCGGCTCACGCTGCAACGATGTATTTTCAGATACAATGCGACCATAAGAGTGCTTTATTACCATTTTTATCGTATCTCTGTCACTCTTAAGGTATTTATTGCGACCCTGGCCTGCCGAAAATTCCGAGGGAGACAAAATTGATTTCCAGAACGAGAACTGCCGAATTTACTGGCGCTACAATTTCCAGAATATGGCCTTTATTATACACTCGAAGCCAGACATCGTTTTCTTTTACTTCAAGAAACCAAATATTTTCGTTATTCAATTCTCGGTTCCGCTCGACAACAGCAATACAGTAAAGGAGAAGGAAAAGGAGGCCATACTTGTCGCTCTAACTGTGTTGACCGCGACCCTGCCCTGGCGATTGTATGCAACGAGAATTGGCAAATTTTCTAGAACTACGATTTTTACGCAGCACTTTCCGTTGCACACTCGAGGCCTGACATCATTATGTAAGACTTCCAAAAACGAATGTAGAAGGAAAAGGAGAAGAGGTATCAAGACCTTAAAAGGGGGCTGCAACGACTGTACCAAAAATTCAATGAAATTCTTAGATTGTGCTGGTTTTGGGGCTGGCTGTGGGCGGGAATAAGCCGGAGAGAGTTCTGCTCCGGGTGTAAACGCTTTTGTTTGTTTAAGCCTGAGTAATAACCGCAAGTCCCATGCAACTCTTTTTAGTCCTACTTTCGGCGCGGCGTCAATTCTCGGAAGAGCTATATTAGGGAGTCTGATTTTGTGTGGAAGTCAATAAAAAGTGGTAAAAATGAGCATGGAAACCGAATTTTAAATAAGGTTGAAACATGATATGTGCCTCCATGAACAGATCGATAAAACAGACTTGATACTTACTATACAGTAAAGTTATCCTAAAATGTACATATGTCTACTCTGCAAGCACTGAGAAAAAGAAAATGCCTTCTCAAGGGTTTTATTATATTCATACCTTGACATGAACTCCGTAATCCTTCCTTGACGAAAACGAGCGAGCCTGCTCTAAAAGGTCTCATCAAGAATGAAAGTCGCACAGTCAAGTTTTCACGTCTTGTCCATCTGACTCTTTTTACTTATTATTATAACAAAAAGTTAAAGAAATCATAATAAAGAGACTTACTTCATTTCCGGTAAAAAGAAAGTTTCCCTGCGGGTCTATTTTTGTTTAGTCACAATTACATGCTGGTTATTGTATTTGTGATTTAAAGTTCATTGTCGTGTTGAAGAATTATTAGTAATTTTGCAAACGGTATGCATTTGAATGCGTCCCTGGACCTCTTGCCGCAAATATTCCCACTCCTCTCGCCTAACCGGCTCTGGATAAAATCTTTTCGTTTTTTTCTACAATGAAACCACCCTCGCAGCCTTTGCGAGCTCTTTCAGAATCTGTAATTTCTTCTCTTTCATTCTGCAACGGAATCATAATCGTTGTGCTCCACAAGTGTGCGTTCTCTGCGAATCTATCTATCTCGCTCTATCATCTCTCTTAAAATCTTTGTTCAGCTATACATCCCGTATTACTGCAATTTCGTTCTCCTCCTTTGAAACTGCTTTAGTTTTCCTAAAAAAAATTCTTAAATCCGAATTCCTGAAAAAACGGAACCGATTTGCTTTCCTACAAATTTCAAATGATTTGAATATTGACTAAATGTTGATGATCTCAAATTGTAGTTTATAATTATCCGAAAAGGATTTAAGACATTCAGAATAGCGTGCGAAAGGCAGGCAGTTTCAAACGAGTGTAAAGTTTGCTACATGAGACAAAGGAGAATTGAAAGTGTGTTGTAGGCAAAACAGAACCGAGTCAAAGATGAGCTGACAAGACGGTAATTACTATAAATTTCAAAATAACTGCCTACTATCTGCACCTGTTACGCACGATATTTTCTTTAACAAATGTATACGACTTATGATTTAAAAAATCAATAAAAATAAACTATGTTAGCAAAAATTTCCGCACTACTGTTTCTTTTTACTGCGAATCGGCCATTTACATGCTTTGAAATGTGTAAAGTCTGTGACTGAGTTAAAAACATTTTTATAACAGCTTTTTCGCAATGTTTCAGAATTTGCTACTTCTCGCACGCTACAAAGATGCCTTTAAAATCAAACATTGTTTCAAAATAGTTTTAAATTATGGTTTATAATGGGACATGATCCCGATTATGAAACAAACATAAAATAAAATTGTTGGAAGTACTAGCTGCTCGTGACGAAACTGTTTTAAGTTTAAAAATGAACAAAATTCCGCAGCTACACGAGTTATTTGTTCGTGATATGAGAAACTCGAACGAGTTCAACCTGAAAGCGGGTGTCACTTCTAATGCATTAAAGACCCTGCGTCGGAAGTGAAGTGGCGAGTATTTCATCCCCTTTTTTTCTTCCCTTTTCCATTTTCCTTCATGGGCTAAATACATCATGTCTCTGTACTTTATGCCCCTTTCTCTTGCTCCCCTTATTTATTTTTGATCTTCTATTCCATTTATTTCTTTATTCATTATCCATTTTATTTTATTGATTATTAATCAGATTTGGTAAGAATCAAATCAATCCTCTCTTCGACCGTCAAAATAAATATGCAAAAAGTGATTTTTGTAGGTCTTACGGTTTTCAATTAAATTAAAAAATATATAATAAAAGGAAATTCATGAAAAAGTTCGTTTATTGAATTTTCTGACGTTTCGACATCACTGCGTGCCTTTTTCAAAGATATCTGAAATAAATTTATATAAATAACAACAGTTTTATCACATTATAATTAAAGTAACTTTAAGTTATCCGCTTTCTTTGATAAATAGTATTATTAAAGAAAGAATTCTTGAAATCTATAATGGTTCAAGTAGGAAAAATAACTGCATTGACACGTATAATAAATCAGATTTATAAGTTACGCTACCGTACGTTCAAGGTTTCTCTGAAAGGTTAAGAAATCCACTAAAGAAATTTAACATAAATGTTTATTTTAGAAATAATAAAACTCTTTAAAAAAGTTTACCTAATCAACAAGATATTGATACTACTGATAATTTAACTGGTATTGTATATCTCATTAAATATCATTGCTGTGAAAAAGTTTATATTGGTGAAACAGGGAGAAGACTAAAAACTAGAGTCTCTGAACACAAAAGAGATTACAGAGTTGGAAATTTAAACACAGGTCTATCACAACATTGCTGGCATTTAGGCCATTATTTTAATTGCGATTTCAACAATATTAAAATTCTAGCCAAAGAAAAAAATACATACAAAAGACGAATATTGGAATCCTCATGTATAAATAAATATCGCAACATTTCTATTAATTTACAGAGAGAAATTAGGAATGTTAATAAAATATATCAAAGTATCATAAAATAATTTTAAATTAAAATCCAGTTGCTTTGGCGCGCTTTCCTCATTTGCGGTTCCTTTAAATTACGCCTTTAGTTTATACTAATGATTTTACCGCCTTAATGTATATCCCTATTTCTACTTAGTCATATGTTCGTCTTCTGTCCATAACTATTAAAAAGTTTTTTATATTTTTCATAAGGATGTAATCATATTTAAATATAAAAAAGCCTCCTAAAATTAAGAGGTTTTTTTCTTCAAATTATTTATCACGTGTTACCAAAATTGGAGTCTCAACTGTTTTTATTCTTTAATTTAATTTTAATAGTTGACTCAGAAAACACTGACATGTTATACTCCAATTTTGAAGAATTTTGTTTTTGACTTCACATAAAACACAGGTATTTTTTATCTCTTTTACTTAAAATTAATTTAATTATAATGTAATAAAAATGTTGTTATTTATATAAATTTATTTTAGATTTCTTTAAAAAAAGGCACGCAGTGATGCTGAAACGTCAGAAAATTCAATAAACGAACTTTTTTTTATGAAGTTTCGTTTATTATATATTTTTGAATTTAATTGAATACCGTAAGACCTACAAAAATCACTTTTTATTTTATTCAACCGTCTTCTTTACGATTTGAATCGAAATCACTCTGTAAAATTGAATTAGTGAGATTTACTATTCATCCATGAAAATCCCTACTTATTTGATTCTGTGACACATTTCTAGCTATTTTAATTAATGCTTTTGCATTGTGAATCAGTAAAAACTCTGACTAATATGATTCAGTGATCCGTTTCTTGTGGATTCAAATTTAGAGAGTGCACTCGGGAAAAAAATATTCGTGAACCACAAAAACTGTTGTCTTGTTTATACATGAACATTTCTTTGAATCAACAAAATACTCCATCTGCGAAAATATTTGGGGTTGAAACAACCAAAACACTTACTTGGGCCAAACAAATATTTTTTTGTCCATATATAAACTATATTTTATGGATAACCAACCAAAAATGTATTAATTTAACCAAATCGTTGTTTGAGTGTATAAACCCTTCACTATATAAGAAATGTACTATACTGTTTGCTTTTTAAGGTTCAGTCTTTAACTACAGAACATAAATGTCGTGATATTTCCTTTTAGATTTTCATAGTACTTTTTATAATTTTAACTATTACTCTTATTTTTTGATTGAAACAAGAAGGGAATGCATTCAAAACCATTTGTGATAACTGCTTCAAACGGAAAGGCGTTTGATGAATGTTCTTTGGAAAATTTTATAGAATTTAAAATTTTGAACTAAAGAGACTTTTTCCAAAACGTCTTATATCCATTTTTTTAATTCCTTTTTGCGGTATTCATAATTTTAGTGAGATTTTATATACAATTAAAATATTTGCATATCAAAGACAAAATGGAATTTATTGAATTCTTAGGCTAAGCCAACACTTTCTTCTTTTTGATCCTTGTTTGTACAAGGCAGTTAAGTTTTAGCGTTATAAACAATCATTTGTGAAAAGAAATTGTCACTTCCTTTTAGACAGATGTTTCAAAATGTAGGATAATGTTAAAACTTTGGTATAAAGAAAATATTAAAAACTTTATTTTTTTCCAACTATATGGGTGACTACAATAAAGCTAGCCATTTTCGACAATGAGATTTTCGAGAAGAGAAAATTTTCCAACCCTTTCAAAATATTTTTTTTATGAAGTCTAACCCCAAAGAGTATAAAAATATGTAATAATCCGCGAAGAAAGGGGCTTAGTGCCCGAAAAATCGGTTTTTAGTTCTTGACGCCAATTCATAGTTTTTTAGTTAATTTTTCATTTGCAAAAATCATAAAATTGTTCAGTCAACATTTTTTTATGTTAATAATCTACAAACATAGGCATTGGAAGTAAGTGAAGCGTGACAAACAAGTTAATGGGCGGCACTCTTCGGTGGTTAGTTGCAGCAGGTTACATCATCCGTGCAAATCCAACAGAAATGATTAACGTGTCCCTGATTGTTTACGTTCTGATGGTCTAAAAATAGGATCAAAGCCAACGTGACCCATGCCCAAAACCGCACTTTAACTCCAGTTCCAGTGTATTTAAAAAGAATACTTGATTCGTGGGTAGATTCTCATTGCGCGCTTGGTGCAGAGCTCGGTTAGGTCAAATATTTGAGCGGGCCTAAGACACGCGTCTATTAGATATAAAGCTTCGTCCTCCATAATATGTTTACTTCGTGTTTTGCACTCAGTTTGGTTAAAAGTGTAATGCATAGGAAACCTATCGCACGTTAGCTTCATTTTACAGGAGGGCTGATTGAAGAGGAGGTTCAACACGCTTCATAAAAAGGCATAACTTTGCAGTTAAAACAGTCTAAAACTACACGGAAAGAAATGTTGGTAAGCCGCTCTCTCGATAAGTCGCGCTGTTGCGCTGAATGAGGGAACGGTACATAACCTATCAAAAAGACAACTATTTTATCGCGTTGGGTGAGCTGCTACCCCAACCTGGTGCGGCCGATATCCCAACGTGTGTGTGCAACATGTCTTCCTCTGGCGGAGAGAGCAGCAATACCACTCTGATTCGATGCTGGAACGCTTTTTCCTGCACGTGCTCACGAGCTGCACGTACCCTCTCCTTCGTGATTTTCGTTCATTATTTTATTGTTTTGTAAATAACGTATATAACGTATATATAGCAATATGCCATCTACTCAGAATACGGAGTCACCGCTAGTTCGGGTGAGTTTTTCTCCCAAAATGGGCCCGCCGTTCACCCAAATGAAGCACGCCGCTGCACTAGGCTTGTGGTGGCTCTGCGTGCTCGGTCGTAGTGAAGCGGCTTTCCTAAATTTCTTTCCGTGTATATTTTTTCCTGTTAGGCACCTTTCTTCTCGGATGATCACATATACAGAAGCTTACTTGCAAATATTACAAAACTGTCTAAGACTCTACATTTTTCTACAATGATATTAGGTCGCCTCCAGGAATATGCAGACTGTGCTGTCGCTAGTAGGGCTCTGCAGGTGACTGAGGGGCATGAATTGTCGCATTCCAAAGAGGACATAGCCAGAATGAAGCATAAGATCAAACAAGCAAAAGAACTCATTGGCATTTTGGGAGAAAGGAAGGATTTTTGCTATGAGAAGAGGAATATGTTATTACCAATCAGGCATGGATTACATACGGCACAAAAGCCCGCAAAGAAAGGGCTATACAAGATACAAGCCAAAACAGCACTCAGACCAAATAAAACCGTGGAGACTCCCACTCCCTATACTGGGAAGCGAGAGGGTAAGCCTACCCTAAGCCCTGTTGAGGCAAGTGTCACGCGGCAGAAGATTAAGAAACCGAGGACCCGCAACACTACAACAGCTGCGACGTCCACGTCCTACAGCGGGCCGAGAGATCGAGCTACACTGAGTTTCTAAAGGATCTCAAAGTAAGGTTAAACTCTACACCCTTGGTGTCAAAATCAGGGTTGTCAAGGAGACCAGGAAGGGACAAATCAAGATAGCGGTAGGACCTGCATTAGATGCAAGGACAATGCTGTCCTATGCGATTCGAACGGCAAGTCCCATCCGAACAAAAGAGCAAGAAGTAGAGAGCACGCAGCGCTTCAGTGACCGCGACCTCGACCCCCAAAAAGGTAGAAGGAGAAGCAAAATCTGCCGCCAACACCAACAATGGACCTGCTGCGAAAGGAAAAGCTTAGCTGTCAGCGACGATTAAGGACGCAGTCGGCGAAGGTGGTAACGTGCACGATATTGTCCAATGCATCCACGCTCAAGAGGTCGTCGCGGCCGTCAGAAGCTACCTTGATAGTGAACCTGTCAAAGATGTAAAGGTCAGCCTAAAGAAAAGAAACTTCAGAGACAATCTGACGGCGTACAAAGAAGACGGTAAAGATACGGTGCTACCATTGCCGAGACTTCGGCTACATGGCAGCCAGATGCCAATTGGAGATGTGGCCAAGAGGTTCATAGAGCTGCGGCGTGTGAAATACACCGCAGTGCTCCTTCTGCGCCGGAAAGTAAGAGAAGCCCCGGACCGACCATCTGCCGAGGAAGATGAGGTGCTTGGCGTTCAGGGAGGCAGCCTTGCTGTAAACGCCTCAGGGACGCCCCAGCTAATGAAGCACACCCAACCAAGATGCTAAAAGCCGACGAGTTCGATGTGCGGTACCACCGCACTGCTGAGGAGGATTCGAGCATCTTGGTTGGGCAGAAGGAAGAATAGGTGAACGCCAAGCAGGCGACATACGTTGAAAGCCGAAGCACGGCTTCCTGGTCTTATACCAATTTCCTTGAAGTAATGCGAAAAGCAGTTCCGCGGACACGGGTTGACCCGAAATGAGGGGCTTTAGTCAGTGGGAATCTGAAGCTACCAATCCTAAGAATCGCCTACTCAGGTAGACTATTGCCAGGATGGGTATCTTTTGCAAGTCAAGTTTGAAGCAGCATTGAAACAAGCTGTACAGAGTGCTGGGCAAGCCCGCCAACTCTCCCCCAAGAATCAGATAGGTACTGAAATCATTCTTTGGAGAGGACCAGAGTAAAGAAAACAAGATAAATATGACAAAGACTGACTATAGGGGTAACCTGAAAGCTGTTGTCGTTTTAAATGAAATAGCAACAAACAGGCTGGATAAACCCGCCCACATCAAAGTAGGATGTACAAATTGTTGAGTTCGCAAGAAATTACAGGTCCCACGATTCTATCGATGCCATGGATATGATCATATCGCAGCAATTTGCCTTGAAGCCGACAAGGGAAGCCTTGTTGGAAATGTGACACACTTTGCGAAGGTCGAAAAGACGGTTTCACGGTGGATCACATCCTTGGTACCGCTGGTTGCGCGAGCAACTTGGTAATCCAAGGAAACTTGGACCACTATCAGCTGGCACAGGATCATATGTACCGGATGGAGTGGGAAGTAAGGGCTGACATTCTCCTATTAAGTAAACAATACGCGAACTTACAACACATAAATTGGTACTCAGGCACCTCGGGTAGGGCTGCTATTTTAGTCAGAGATTCTAAAAAGGTGCAGGTTTACAGTCACGCAAAGAATAATGGCTATGTATGGATCCTAAGCGAAAATAGCGCTATAGTAAGCTAATATCTGTCACTGAATGATGGCATAGCTATTTTCCGCGAAAAACTGGATCAACTTAAAAATCTTATCCGTAATCTGAACGGAGAGGTAACATTGGCCATAGATGTTAATGCAAATTCCGGGGAATGGGGAATTATGTGGTCAGACACTCGCGGGAAAGAGCTGGCTGAAATTGCGGCTAGCCTGGACTTGACAATGCTGAACACAGGAACTTCTTAACAACTTTTACAAGACTTAGTTATTGTAAGACGATCCCAGTTGTTACTCTGGCATCTTCAGTCATGGTGGAAAAAATACACATACAATGAGTCATATTGTGAAAGGTTTTAATGCTTCAATGCCTCAACGTCCGCAAAAAGAAGGGCTCCTTTGTACTGGTCGGCATAGGAAATACCTGTCCTAAGAAGGAAATGTCACAAACTCAGACGCAAAGTCAAAAGAATAAAGAAAATAAATTCAGAATTTGTATGCCAAAATAACAAATACAAACTGGCAGAGAAAAAACTAAATGTCACTATCAGGGAGACTAAAGCGAGGAAATAGAAGTATATCTGCGCTGCCGTCGACACAGATGTTTGGGGATGTAGTTACCAGATTGTCTCTGGTAAGTTCCACCGAAAATCCCCTGAAGGCCCAAAGGAACCGAAACCTATGGAGGGCATAGTGAACGAGCTCTTCCCTAACCACCCGGAAAAGAACCATCTTCGAGGACAACAGCACTGCCGAAGCACCCTGGTTCTCAGTTGTGGAACTAAACGAGGCAGTCCAAAGTATGACAACTGGAAAAGCCTTTGGATCTGATGGAACACCCGTCGAGGTTGTCAAGGTTATTGTCAGGGTCTGTCTATATCTGTTGCTCAACATGTATAACTCATGCCTTCGGGTAGGGTTGTTCAGCAGTAGGTGGAAAATACAAAGATTGGTACTCCTTGACAAAGAAAATGGTCTCCTGTAACGTCAGCATCTTAGGTTTTTGAACAAATGTTCCGAGCCAGATTAAGAACGACGATTGAACATGCATAGGGCCTGGCCGAAAACCAACACGGCTTCCGCAAGGGCAGATCGACGATGAGAGAAATCGCCGAAATCAAACAGTAGGTAGCAAGAGCTTGGAGGGAAAATCGCAGGCCGAGTAAGGCGGTAGTATTAATGATCTTGATTGGTTGCAAGTAATTTTAGCATTAGCCTTAGTGCTGCATTGTGGATTAGATGAAGGTCGTTCCAGCATGAATTGGACAACTAGACAGTATATGTCCTAGATGCTCGGCGTATGCATGACCTGCTCTGCAACTATCATTAAGAATGTCTTGACTCAAAATGTGGCGACAATATGCTAAAGTGGAAATGACACCGTCTTGACATGCCAAAAGGAACCCCTCCGTGTTCGACTTCAATTGCGGTGATTTAAGAAAAGCAAACGTTAGCTTATACGACATCGACTGATCGACATTTCTGTGAAAGGTACTATGCATCATATTTTCGAGGAGCTGTTCACGGCAGTTTTTCTCCTGTGCTTTTTTAATCCGGCCGGTCAGGACTCGCAATAAATAAGATTTGATGCATTCTGCTTACCCCTGATATTGAAGTCAAGGCCATGTGTTTCAGCAGCTACCTCCTATTGTAAAGGGATTCAAGGTTTAGTAATCCGAAACCACCTTCACGGCGTGAGCTGTAAAGTCGTAGAGCAGAGGACTTAAGTTGCATGCTTTTGTTCATATGCATAATTTTTCGTGTCCCGATATCAAGGGAATATTGAGCTCGTCCTTCGTCCATGGAACCACTCCAAATAAATACAGTAATACCGGCACGGCAAGCATGTTCGATGCAGATACTTTGTTCCTCGTCAATAGTTCGAAAGACCAAATCTGCCAGATGAGACTTTGTACCTGCTTCGGAAAGTATCCTTTATAGATCTCACTTCTTGAATGCGGCTCTGTGGTATGCCCAAGGATGTATAGGCCTCTTCAATGCGAAGGTGTTGTATAGCGCTTCCGTCCACTAGCTCAGGGGCTGAGGGGATGCCTTTAACTTTTCCTCGCTCCACATAAGCCTTGGCGCATTTTTCTGACTCAAAATTGATTCCAATATCCTTAGAATATTCCTTGCCAATCTGTAGAGGTAGGTATAGTATGTAAAATTTACTAGTGACCTTATGCTTTCGATTCCTAAGTTCGCCGTAAAGCTACCCTTCGAAATGGCAAAGTGCGAGAGATAGTGTCAATAGTGTGAGGCAAAAGAGGAGTGGGCTCGTGGTGTCACCCTGAAAGACACCTCTCTGAAAGGTGAAGCTGTTCGTTGTCACACGATTTTTTCCAGATGAGATATTAAATCTGGTTTTCCGAAGCGGCATCAATTTCTCTATGCACCGCACGATGTGCGGATGAACCTTTAAGTTTTCCAAAATACAGATAATAGGTCTATGAAAGGTTAAATCAAAAACTTTACAATAATCAATCCAGGCCGTCGATTGGCCGCGCTGGTAGAATGTTGCGTCTTTGCAGACACATCTATCAATTAGCAGGTTCTCCCGACATCCTGCTACGCCATTCTTTGAGCCACACGGTTCGTGCATTTCTTGCAACACAGGTATTGATACCATCTGGTACCGGAGCGGAATAATTCTTCATGCCTCCTAACACTTTTTTCGCCTCCTTGGAACTGATCGGTAGGTATTCCTCTCATGTTTTATGAGAGCATTCCAAAGCTAATTGAAGCTATTTATGTTCTTTGATTCTTCTTCCAGTGAATAACGAACTTCGTAAACTTCTCTCCAAAATGCTTCAACCTGCTCTGGTTTCGGCGGATGGTCGACAGTAACTCAAAAGTATTGAGATTTTGCCGGTCAATCACATCAACTCCTTCTTTATTGGCTCTCTCAACTATAGGGTAGTCCACATTGTTGTCCGACCCATTGTCAGGAGCCCTGCACGTTTAACGGGTTTGAACTGAACTTACTACAACTATTTATTTTTGATGTTAGGTTTTTTTTAAAGAAGTAAAAAATTGGTTTTTCATTGTTTTTCCATTATTTTTCCCATATACAGCTAGGGAAAAGGGTTCGCCCATCCTTGTAGAGCTCCACATGCAAGGATAAGGTTGCCCACTCTGAGAGTTCGCACGGTATTCCAGAGTCACCATTTGAGACACCTCACCCAGGTGCCATTCAGCTTTCGGTAAAGTTGCTACACCTGAGCTTAGGGGTTATTCCTTGGGGACCTCCCCTGGACTGCAAGTCCGCGTTCGGTATCTCTGTTATAGACCCTGCGGTTTGATTCCAAAGGAATATACAGTAAGGACAAGTTTTTAGTAGTGACAGGGTTGTTGCGAGTATAAGAAATAGCCCCATTTTGCAACCCGTAATACACCTGAGTTTGGAAAAAGATATTTGCGCAACAATTATTTTTTAATTCTCCAATTTCATTTGAATTTATAAACTCAAAAAGATATTTTCAATCAAAATTAAATAAAATTTCATTAGAAAATAAATTAATTTTGAATAGAAAAACGAATCTTCTACAGAAAGTTGAATTTTCCACCACATTGTTGAATTTTCTACCAAATTGTTGTGGTTCGAAGAAAAAAAGGGAACTAAATTGTTTAATTTGCAGGTAAAAAAATAATAATTGAAACTTTGTTTTTAAGATAGCAGTTACACTTTTAAACAAGCAGTTAAATTTTTAATAATAAATACGTATTTTATGAAAAAAATTCAACAATTAAAGTTAAATTAAAAAGAATTCTAACCATTTGAACATAATTTTAAAACCAAAAAAATCCATTCATTTTAGTAAAATTCGAGTGAGTTTAAACAACATTTAAGAAAGATGAGAACGATTCGATGATATTCGTAAAAGTCTAAAAAATCTAAATTTAAATCTCTCGAATGTGGGGTTTGTATTTTCTTTCACAATAATATAACCTGTTTCCGATTTTTTCTTAATTTTTCAATTTTTTTGAACATAATGTACATAATGTACATTTTTCATTTCCGACTGTACATGAACCTTTTATATCCTGATTTGTGCACTTTTTTGCATATTTTTCTTATGAAATAATCAATTCGAATCTTTCAAAATAAGTATATGAACCTTGAATTCTTTTGTGCTATCATTGAAAACTGTAATGAACCATAACCTCGCAAACAAAACAATATAATTTTCATCGTGAAAACGCACGAGATCGTCTCTAAATGAGTTAATTAAATTGTTATTGCATACCTCTGCAGCATTTAACAAATGTAATTTTCCTCTAATTGGTTTTTTTTAATTTGTTTAACAATGAACAACATTAAATACGGGAATTTAAATTTCTTTTACAACTTGGTCCACCGTATCACTGCACCTATATCAATTCATCATGGCGGCCGACCAATGAAATTGGAGAATTCAAAAATGGCTCTTGCGCAAATATTTTTTTCCAAACTCAGGTGTATTACGGGTGGCAAAATGGGGCTATTTCTTATACACGCAACAACTCTAGGACTACTAAATCAGAACATGTGGTTTCAACATGATGGTTGTCCGGCACACTATTCAGCGGTAGCTTGAGAAGTTCTTTCTTTTTGTGGGGCTATCTGAAAGACAAAGTGTATAAAGAAGAACCAACTACACGTGAGAATATGATTGACCGATTACAAGTACATGTGCTGAATTTCAAGAAGATACACTTCTCCGTTGTGTAAATTCATTTGAATTACGAATTAATAAGTGCATTAAAGACGAAGGTTCTCATTTTGAGCACTGACTTGAATTTAAAGATGATTCCCTGAGTACCTAGAAACGTGAGAGGCAAGGGGACTCACATTAATCAAGCACCCCGAATCGTGAGAGGCAAGGGGACCCATGAAAATCAAGCAGTCCGAAGGGAACAGAAACAATTACGCTAAAAGGAGTAGTTTGTTTTAAGACTAATTTCGAGTATTGCAGAATCATAAGCATGCATTCTCAGTAACAATAAAATGAAGAAAAATTTAATTTCGTCGATTACAACGGCATCTATCGCGAAACGAGAAAAATGTTTTAGTCAAATCATACGCATTTTTATCCAAAGAATCTGAATATGCAATAAAAAATAGGGGTTCCTATTTAGGATTTCGAACTTGCCACCACCCCACCCCCAGGGGTGATCCTTAAAATACAACATCATATCAAATTTCCGATAATAGGACAAACTGAAAATTTCACGTATATAAAAAACTGAGACCAAAATAAGGAATTTTGACGTCAGATTCGCTTGTAGAAATCTCTTAGAATTTGAAAAAAATAATGTGAAATTTATTTCAAATTATATTCTTAGGGTTAGAAGGACGTTATTAGAAACGGATCAAGAGTGTGTTTTCATTTTCAAAATTGTTTTCTAATAACGCTTCATTAACAAACACGCTACACGCTTACATGGCCCCTACTTTACCTCTCGGGGTCAGGTAGAAAGGGTATTTTTTCAGGAATTTGAAACAGAGTTATTGAAATAGAGGTTGTTGGTCCAAACCCAGCCCGCAGTGAATTTTTTAGAACTTATTTTTCACGCGTTTTTAATTAATTTCCCGTTATAAAAATTGATTAAGATATAGTATTTTTTCTAATTATCGGCAATCTAATAGATAGAGAATTCTGTCTTAAAATCCGAGTCGATGCAGAAAATCATTGAAACTTACCAATACTTTCGTGTTAAAAAAATCCTCTCTTGGAGTAATTGTCTAAATTGACCACTCTCGCGTTGGTCGTCTAAAAGAACCACTCCGTTTTTGGAGTTGGCACTTTGTTTCAGTACGCATACTGACACGGCAAGCAGCAGATAGGTTTAATAATTATTGCTCTCTGGTTTAATATAGTGTTTTTAAATATTTTGAATTCGCGGATTTCAAAGAATTTACGGGAAACACAAAATTTACAGAGTTCACGGAATTAAAGGAATTTACGGACTTGCAGGAAAAAGGTTCCGAGTCTACTGAACAAAGAGACATCACGCTACTACCTGAGTACCGACTCCAACGAAAAAGGTACGGCCCGAAACACAAAACAGAGGGAAAATTTCCAGAACAACAAGCATTGGGTGAAAAACATTCTGTCAACAATGAAACGCGAAGTTCACTCAAAAAATAAGACAATAACATCAAATAAATTGAAGGTTTCGCGGTATAAACCTGTTAACTGGTATTTCAGACATTTTACACACACTGAAATGTTTCTCACTGGCCTATTCTACGAAGAAACTGAGCCGATGTGAGAAAAAACACGGACTTCCTATAAGACATCATAAGCATTTAAAACGTTTAGACCGCGGACCTATGCTCTAGATCAGCGTTTCCCAAACTAGTGCCGCCGTCATGGAGGTGACAGCCTGGGCCGGGTAGCTCGGCAAGCATACAAATCTTGTGAAATTAAACAAGTGCGATAATTCTAACAACGGAAAGGTCACGCGAAGCAAGTTACCGAGCCGAAACGACCGGCATCCAGTATCTCTCTTGGGTTCCAGTATTGTGAAAAAATGTGAGGTTGCGGCCCTGCTGCTACCCAGAAAGTGCGAAAAAAGTTTGGGAATCGATGCTCTAGATAAAAAAAAACGCGATTTTCGACCATTTATTTTTAAAAATCTGAAGAGAAATTTTTCCGTTTCGCTTGCGGGATATTGACTGCATATAAAAAATCTTACCGAAAATACTAAAATTCAATTTCGAAAAAAATGTTAGTTAACAGGTTTAGACCGCGGACCCTTTAATTATTAACATCACGGAGTTCCCGGAATTAATAGATTTCAAAGAATTCATGAAATACGTGGGATTCACGAAATTTACAGAATTCACGAAATTTACGGAATTCGTGGAATTCAAGGAACTTAAGAAATTCAAGGAATTTTAGAAATTCATGGAATTCACGGCATTCAATTAATTTAAGAAATTTAAGGATTTCAAGGAATTCCTTGAGTTCTTTAAATCCCGTGAATTCCGTAAATTACATACATTCCGTGAATTGCTTGTATTCCGCAAATTGCTTGAATTGCGAGAATTTCTTGAATTTTGTGAATTGCGTAAATTCGTTGAATTTTGTGGATCCTGGAAATTCTGTGAATTAATTCTGTTTTTTAAAATCCGTAAATTTTGTTAATTCTATGAATTACTTGCATTGCATTTATTAAATTCCGTAAATTCCTTGAATTCTTTGAATTTCGTGAATTCGTCGAAGTCCGTGAATTCAAAATATTTTTAAATAAAATATTAATTAAACCGGAAAGTAGTAATTGTAAGCCTACCTTCTGTTTTCCGTGTAAGGGAGAGTTCAAATATTACGTAACATGCCTGCGGGTGGGGCGCAGAGTCGGTCAGTTACGCGTAACTCGGGAGTTTGTGACGTATTATACGTTTTCTACATAATATACATCGAAAAGCGTAGAAAACCCAGTAAGATACGTTTCCAAGATGGTCGACTGGGAAATCACCCACGTGACACGTGACGTGCATTACATAACCTCACCTTTTAAATTTTATTATTTATTTAATTATTAACAAATGTGATTAATAATGAATATTTAAAAACAAAACATAAATATGCCTGGGAAGGGAAAAATAGTCATTAGTATAGTGCAATTCCATGGAAGTATCTATTTTTTGAGTGGATAAAAGAAAAAGAGAAAACGGTGGCAAAATGTTTGTTTTGCAATAAGCATTTGAAAAATACAAGTTTAAAGGGATTGGAAAGCCACAGGTATGTACATAATTATTCATTCTTTCAATAATTATTA
>JAAAKG020071004.1:0-41221 GCA_010014905.2 Druon quercuslanigerum
AACCAAAAATTTTAATATGCGAGCAATGCAATTCTTGCCATTTATTTATGATTTACTACTATCTACATTTAAAAAATTGCTATATTTTAAGACTATTTGATATTTTTCCCATGCCGTAAAGGATTTATACCCAATTTTCACTCAATTTTTACCCAATTTCCAATTCTGTGTTTTCTCCGTGTAAGATCAAAAGTCAAAACAGATTAGTTTACAATTTAAGAAGATTTGATTTTTAAACGAAAAAGACGTAAAATATTCTAAATAAAAATAAATTCTAACCTGAAAAGATATAGTTTTGAACTAATGAGTTTGTCACGAAATTCTTCAGTTTCCAATAAAATAATACAATTAACTCTAAATTCAGTTTTATCGAAAATTTCTATGAATCATTCAGATTTTCCCTGACATTACCTGACTTGCCCTGACTTTCCCTAAAAAGTTTGAAATTCCCTGACTTTCCCTGACTTTCTGAAATTCTCTGACCTATAGAAACTCTGAGTATACTTCAATCTATGCTCTATCTCGTGACATTGTACTCTGTAGCACGTGAGCTTATAGGTCTCGCCAACTTTAGATCAGTTTTTCTTCAAAAGAGGGATTTCTAAGTTCCAGCTTCAAAAGTGCCCCGTCCACTCCTTTTTCAACCTAGACAGCTCGTCTTGAGCTTGATATATCCGCAATTTATCCAGTATGCGTTTCTATACATCACTTCATGCCAACAAAGTGACAACTACATGTTGGAATAAACCCAGGATTTTTTCTCATCTGGTTCTGCTTAAGCTAAATTCTCTAAATGATTTTAAGAATGTAGCAAATTGAAGAAATTTACTTTAACATAATTAATTACATAGTCTACACAAAGGTTGTTCATGTCCCTTTCAGAAGTTTGGTAGTCGTAGCTTAATCTGAGTAGTGTTACTATAGAAAACGGTGTATTAGTCGTTAGTGGGTTGCACGAAGAATCTTTGCAAGGCTGCCTCTCTCAAGGGAGTTTCCACTAATTTCCCCTAAGTCCAAGTCGAAATAGTCGGTTAACACCCTTAGAGAATCGAAAGAGAAGAGCCAAAGACGAGGATAGATTCTAAGACGGTGGAAGGAGGAGGATAAAGAACGAGAGTCTCAAACAAGAGAGAAACGGAGATACGAAAACGAGGGTTGAATTGCCGAGTCAAATAGAACTTGAACCCTTTGGTTTCACCTTATCTCTCTCAATCTCACTCTCCCTGGTTCTCTTTTCCTCTCATTACTTCTATCTCGCAAAAGCCGGAAATTTGGAAACTTGATGCTCCGAGTCTTGCTTCTATTCGCACTTGGACACGCTTTAGGAGTTTCTCCTCAGATCCAATACTTGCATCTCAAATCGGTCTTCTGCTGTACCTTAATTTTCCTCCTACTCTTCATCTGTCTTATCCTGGTCCCGCATCGCTTTCAAAATCTAATTTATGCTCAGCAAAACGAATATTTAATGGAATATCATTCTAAGAGAAAATGTATTTTTTTATATTTCATTTAAAATTAACACAAATTTCACAGCCCTCTCAAAATAGTTTTAGGATAACGTAAAAATGTTCTTAAAATGGATGCAAAAATGAACATAAAAAAATGCATGTTTAGAAGTTCATGTTTAGAAAATAAATCTTTCTAATTGCAGAGTTTTATCAGAAATATTTTTCTCACAAGACGCTATGTTTCAATTATTTTCAGTTTACTTTGTATCAAAATAAATTCTACTTAATATAAGTGATTGTCATTCGACCCGTTTTTAAATTCATAGCAATATATCTTTAAAATTATGCTTAGGAGCTAAGTTTTGAATACACAAATGTTTTCAAACCTAATTATAGGGTATTGAAAAATAAAATTCTTTTCTCGTTTTCAATGATAGTTTTAGAGTTATAATTACTTTTTATATGGCCACCACTTTTTATGACATCCATATGAAACCAGTTTCTGCATTATTTTATTGCTTAATGGTTTTATCTCTTCAATTAAATTAATTAATAATTAAAGATTATTGAATATACTTCAGGATGTGAAACTTTAATCATAATTACCGTCTCCCTATTTGAGGAAAATAACCAATTTAGTAGACCGAAGATCTTACAAGAAGAATTCGATGTCAGTCGGTAACACGGGGTTATTATTATAAGAAATTTATTTAGGAGGTAAATTGATCAAGAAAATACTAAAAGAAACCTATACACAAACTTTAAAATAATAATGATTGAAAAATAATTTCAAATATTGTAAATCATCTTAAATCTAAATTTACTTATATGTAGGTTCTAAAAATCCATAAACTAAATGTTTATGACTTATTCATATTTTGTGGTATTTTATTTATTTATTTGAAATATATATAGATATATATATATATGAATATTTAAGTTAATTAGTTAAAAATATTCGTAATAGAATATATTAAGAAGTTTTTCTCGTAAAATACCCTACATAAATTTTTAAAATAAATTTGAAAAAGTCATTCTGAATTACAAAACTTTGCAGGCTTCAGACCTTCAAATATAACTCTACGTGGAAAAAAACTTTTGCTTGTAACATTTGATATTTTAATATTATTTTTACAATAATACAATAGCAAGCCAGGATATAGCGCCACTATTTCAAGAATTACTATTGCAAATATTAAATTGAGACTTTACTAAGCTCGTTGGAATATAATAATAAGTGATATAATTGTGCTAATACCAAAAGAACGTTTCTATAAGCGCTAGGAAAGTCTGTGAATTTTAAAAACGTATTTCTAATTTTCGCAAAGACCTACATTCGAGCATTTTCCTCTCATTGCGTTGAACTGATGTAAAAATCAATATTATAATGATAAATTCTACAACCAACTGTTTCTCGGTGTTTTTGACTGAGAGAAATCATGAGTCTTGTTAAAAAAATACGGAATAGGGAATAAATATTTCTAAGGCCTCAGTGATAATTTAACTTTTCGACAAAAATATATGAGTAAATAGGAAGACAGCTGATATAAGGTAATACCACCAAGTTTTATAATTTATGAAAAAGGGTATTAATATATTGTCTTATGAATATGTATAGTTGTACTTTGCAGTTTTTTGCATCGCATATGTTTTTGGTAATTAAACTAATTGTTTGAATAATTTTCGTTAAAAGTTAATTTAATAAATTAGAGTGATTCAATTTTTGAATAAATTAAATTGCATCATTAATCAGTTTCAAATTGGATTAGATACTTTAATTTCAATTAAAAACGCTGCAGCTTAATATATTTAACAGATTAAGACAACATTTTACTGAGACGTCTGCAGTAAACTTGTTCTTGATATATATTTCAAGAATTTTTGATATTTTTAATATTTTTGTAATATTTAAGCAATAATTTCACTAATGAATTTTTAATTCTTGCACTTAATAGAAGAACCAGGCACTAAAGTGGGAGTGGATAATTTTTGAGAATAATTTAGAATTCCCGAGGCGTTTCCTCTCATAACAAGTTCGTTGACTCTTTTCTGTATCTCAAGCCATTTAGCTCAAAATTTAAATTTTATGTGTTTTTAGCCACATTTCGCGTCGTTTGACTTAAAATATCAAGTGTTATTAATTCACGGTTAAGAAAAAAAATACAATTCTTTTGCCTTATTCGGTTTAGATGGATAAAATGAAACACACGTGACCTAGCTAAAATGGTTTAAGGAAAAGGTGTAGCTATTTTGAATAGCTTCAATTCCCCTGCTTAATTTTTTCACGTATCTACTGTTGCATGATGTAAAATTTGAATATTTTATTTGTATATAGCATTTTCTATTAATAAAACCATAACCGTTGGTTATTGTTGCACGAAGAAACATGGATGTTTAAGTGTATATGTTCAAAGGGTAAGATTGTAGCACCCAACATGCAGATATTCATACCAAACCTTTACTATCTTCTTGATATGCTAGGCGTAAAAATATTTTTATGTTAAACTGAAACACATGAAGATGTTAAAACCGTCCGAGCGCAAGCGCATCGCGCATTAAAATTTCACGACAATTTTGGTTCAGTTCCGCAGAATTAAAATCAGCTATCCTTAAATAAAATTGGATGACAATTTTTTTCTGTATAAAGGAGGGAACAACGATCTTAAGTTCCAGGCCTACTGACACAACAGATTTAACAAAATTTTTATAAATTTCAAATAAAATTTGACTTTAAGTTACTTAAAATAGATAGAATTTTAAATTCACATTAAAGATCATTCGTTTTTCGATTATTTACCCCGGTTTATTTTGAATTAAAAATATTGACCATACCCTGAACTTGACTGAATGTATCATCTGATCGACATTTCATACCCTTTTTTTGTTTTCCTTTTGTAAACGAACATTAAAGTTCAATTTCAAATTCACACATAAGTTATTAATTAATTTCTTAAATGACCATAAATAAGTAAACACCTTAAATATTTCCAGGCGTTATCTAACATAACCATACATCTAATATCTCGGATATTTCAGTTGAACAGTTTGGATGTTAGAGAGTAACATCTTACTTTTTAGATCTACAGATGCTAACTTTGGACATCTAGATTGTTGTCCTATAGTTAAACATAAGATATGCTAACCCTGAACACCTAGATGTTACGCTTGAACATTCATTTTTCTCCGTGTGGTTATTGTGTTTATGGACAGACGGACCTACATACAGACAGACGCCTTGACCTAAACTTTATTTTCGGATTAAAATGATCACAAAACGGAATCATAAATCCTCCAAATGTAAATAGTTTCAAAAAATTTCTACAAAAACACGTGACAAGAATAGAACGGATATATTTTGTATGAGAATATAGTCAAGATTTTGAATATGTTTCTATGCATGAGAGTTTTGTTCTGTTTGAGGAATAACTGGGAAAAAATATGTGAAAAATCGCAGAGATGGTAAAAGAGGACAATTGTGTAACCGGAGTTGCGTTGCTCGGAAACAGGAACAGAACAGGAATTCTGCTTTATCATCTCCGGATCGTGTCTCTTACATTTTCCTTGACAGTAATATAATTTTATACACTACATTGGCTCCAGTCATGAGTTTTCTGTCAGACCGTTTTACATACTTTCATTTTCACCGAAGCTACGATTTCATCATAGAAAGAAAACTAATTTTCTTCTTGGATATGAAACGCGTTTATAAAATATAATTTCTTAAGCTGCACTCAGGAGACAAATGCGTCTTCTGTACAAACAGACTGTCGCTCAGGTATGATATCTCGTTCCTATTTCTCTTACCTACATATTTCATTGGATGAAAAGTCAAAGTTGTGTGATAACGAAACAGAACATTTAATGAATGAAATTTTGCAATTATCGCGATATAATTATCAAACATGCATTCCACTGCAAGATGTTGTTTTAAAATGTACTTATATTAAAACAAACTTGCTAATACTAGCAATAGAGTTAGCTTAATCAATTTTATATTACATTAGATTAGATTACTTGAGTTATCGCATTTTTTATTAAACATTTTATCATTTAATAGAAATTTAAACTTTTGTTAAATCTATTAAAAATATATTTTTTGATAATAAAGTTTCTTTACAAAACCTTGTAGGCATTCAAGGTAAATAAAATTTGTTGCGCAGCATTTTTACAAGGTAACATGCCAATTTATGCCGATATTCTTATTCCATCAAAAGCATATTAGTGTTTTTTTTTATTGCACATTTTTGTCATGCTTATTAATAATTAACGAATATGTTATCTGATGAGATATGAAGAAGTACACCCTAATTAATTACTCTCCATAAGAAGTTACCTTATTACAGTCGCATCCAAAGAAAAAAAGGTACTCTTTACGAAATTCGCCATCTATTTGAAAAATTTCTGGCGCTTACATTCTTCTCCTGTTAATTTTGCTATCCAAAATATTATAACCGACCATCTAGATGTTAAACCTTAGAATTCAAGCCGTAAACCACCTTTAATTAGAAATCCATTCTTTTAATATAATTTTTAATGTTCGCATATTATGTGATAAAATTCATTACTTTCAACTATTAAAAAATGATGTACTTTATGAAAGATATGATTACGAACAAAAAATGGTATCGGTAATCTTGCCTAATCTTGAAAACGTTCGAGTAAACGAAACACTTGCTTGTCATCATTTTCCTTACGGTCATCAACTTCCTTAGGATGACATCTTGTCGGCAACCTATACGGTTTTTTTCTTGTAAATTATGACTAGGAAGTGACAGTGGTATGTTATTTTTTAGGATGAAGCTCGTTTTAATGAAGGACATATTTTATTATTAAGGGGTCTTCCAAGTACGTCATTATTACATATTTAATTAATTCCGACGTGTTATATTTCGGCAATAACGGCCCAGTTCGAGCAGGGTATTATTGATGCTACATATAGCGATCGGTATTTCTTAATGATTTAAAATTTGTAGGAAAAAAATGTATAATATCTTAATTAATACAACATTTTTCATAATATTATTAACTGTCTTTGGTTAATATTTTGTCCTTCATCCTCAACTTAAACCTATTGTTATGTTATTATTCAAACTGAAAATTAAAAATTTCATGTATCATTACACAATACTTGAAAAAACTTCTTCTGTAAAATACACAATAAAAAAAATACTGAAAATTGCAAAAGAAATTGAATTTCACTACGACTTAATAAACCATTTTGCTGGATTTTCTTTTTTTTTCGTTACTATTTTTTAGAAAAAGTTTTTACGTTACGAAAGACGAACTCATGTCTAACTAATTCACGAGTATTGTAATTTTCAAAATAAGGTGAAAAAATATATAAGAATATTTGTTTTTTTGAAGAGGTGAATTTTAGTAATCCCACATATTTTTTTTAATTAATATAGAGCTTAAACATGATTGAAATTTCTAGTAATACTGAAAGTAATTCATCTAGGCTTATTAAATTGTGTTAATGTGTTCAACATGTGATTCATTATTTATAATCAAATAAATTTGGCTGAAAACCCCTATTTTAAGCTTCTTCCAATATCATTCACTTATCTTCAACACTCTACTGGAACCTTGACACATTTTATATTATTCAAAAAAATGAAATTAAAAAAAGTTGCATAACCCTCGAAGTTTAATTACACTCCTGCTTTTTAAACTCTTACTAAAATATTGTAATTCAAACAATAATAAAATGAAAGTTTTCTTTTTGAAATTCAACGAAAGTAAATAAAATTCTGCTTGTAATAGACTTGATTTAAAGACAAAATACGAATGTTATAAAAAGATATTGCAAAAAATGTCAAATACCTTATTTTAAATACATAATGTATACATATATATGCAGAAATATGCCAAATTATTCAGACAATTTTATTATTTGTTTTCTATATTGTATTTTGGCGTCAAACTTGGTGCAAAATAGTCACGAAATTTCGAAAAAATATTAGACTTACCAAATGATTTAAGAAATTCAAAACAAATGTATTTTTATCAATATCGGTACAATTATTAAAAACCGATGAATAATGACTAAAAAAATGTTTGAAGACCATGAAATTTAAAAGGATTAATTTTTTCAGAGCTATTTTCATTTCTCAAAAACACCGAAATGCTGTGCTTCTTGTAATTAAATAAAAGATTTCTTTTTAATATTAAATTAAAATTTTTAATTCCTCTCCAATATTACAAATTGATGGCATTATCGTAGCAACCCATCGGCAGTGTTAGAAAAATTAGAGCTCCTTAAAAATAGCTCATAAACAACTAATTTATGATAATTCATCGGTAACTTATAACAATTAATTAGTAATTAATGTTATCGTATCACTATGCATTTGTCCAATTAATCTTTTAAATTGAAAGTAAACGAGATATTGAGATTACAACGCCCGAAAAGTGCGCTATAATGTCTTTTTATGAGAGTGGAGGAGATTAGCCATATAAAGTGTCACTTTACGGAACAAAGAAATGTGTTCCTAAAATAAACTGATAGACTGTGATAATTGTTCAAATAAATTGTTTTTAACAATTATACAAAATGATGAATACAATTTTCATTCCGTGATTGTCTTATGTTCCAGCATTGCAGCCTAGGCAACCACACTGGCGCGGGTTCCATTCCCAAAGTAGGAAGCGAGGATGGATGTGTTTTCATAAAGCTTTGCTTCTGTCCCATGGTATACTACCTCACAACTAACCCTACAGTTTATAATAAAACCTTTAGAACAGTCACTAATGACCCTGGCATAATTCGGAACAATACGAAGTTTATTTAATTAATTTGTTTCCGGATAAAAAATCATATTATCGACATAGTACATTTTCCCGCTTTATTTCTTCAGACATTATTAAATACAAAATAAAACTAAATATTCGACTTTAACAGTTTTCTTAAAAAGCGGGGAACATTTTTTCCATTGGCTTCATATCAGCAAAAATTAAAGATTATTATTTTCGCTAGTCAAAAGTATGCGTGAAATCGTCTTTAAAATGACTGTCATAATATTGAGAAAAACCTGCTTTGTGTGAAAAAGTTCTCATTGAATCACCAAGTGCTTTTAAAGAGGGTTACGAAGGGGCGAATCTACGACTCAAGAACCTGTTAGGTGTGATTTGCAAATTTTCCATGGGGAGAAACTAACTGTAATAGATCACACTGAAAAATAAAAAAATGGTGGTAGACGAGTAGTGATTCGAAAGGGAATAGTAGGGATGGATTAAAGTTCTGACAAAACGTTGTTTCTAGGAGTGGCTGGGGATGAAACAGTTTTAATCTACGTCTAGGGCGGAGGAAAACAAATCAAGGTCTTATCACCACCTGTAAAGCTGATAACAACTTTTCCCCTGCCATTGCTTCTCTTTCTCACACGTCTTTCTCTCATTTCAGACCAACATTGCCGTCTCTCCTTCTCTTATTCTGTTTTTCATTACTCATCTCTTTCTCTGATTTCCCTTCTGTTACACGTACGAACTTGAAATCCAAACTGCGCTTGGCCAAGCCGGTGCGGCGTGGCGGATGCTCCGATTAAACTTTCGAAAACTGTTTGCATGAATTGTCGACACGCTCGACCGCATGCATTCCTAGAGTGCTGAAAATTAACACGCTGAAAGCGAAGTATGAGCGAATGACTAGAGGCGAGTGAATGCTTAGATTGATTTAACGGAGACCTGAAAAACTTTCCAGGAATTATTTATTCATAATCCGGGTTTTAGTATGCATAAAGTAAGAACTATATCGAGTTTAAATAACATTTATATGGGCATTTCCATGATAGTTTTAACTCTGATGTCCCTTGACGTTTTATAGTAATTTCGACACTAAATTATTGTTTACTTTCATAATATTTGTAAGCTTGATAAGCATGAAACTGAGTAGAAATTATATTTTAACAATAATTTTCCGAAATGTTATTTGCAATAGTCCAATCGTCCTCTGGGCTAGATTAAAATATTTCTAATTACATATAATACTATATTAATAATATATTTATTATTATATATAATAATTATATATATAATAATAAAAAGATCTCCGAAAACCTGTCCCGGGAAAATAACACTTTTTTTCTGAATAATAAATGGTTTTAAATTAACGGAGTTTTTAGCGCACGAGTTACACTACAATATCATATATTTAAATTTTAACCAAATGTTACTTAATTAGATCGAAAATCTCTAAAAAAATTTTAATTGTCGTTGTGTTCGGTGTCCCTGACTATATTCTTAAGTATTCAAAAGCCTTGGTGTGACCTTTTAAAGCATAGATGTACACATTTCTGAAATAAAGCTTATCATTGTTACTTTTAAAGTTATAAAGATAAGTTAATAATAGTTTGACTAATTTTGATTTCAAATCATGAACAGCTTCTCATGTCTCCCCAGATTTGGATTTCATAATTCTTCATCGTCACCAAAGACACGTTTTGTTGACTTTTTCAATAGAAATGGTAGTTTTGTATATTTAGAATATTTAACAAATGAAAATTGTTTTGAATTTCGTAATATACATAATAACAAGGTGCCAAAAACGTAAATAAAATCCGCAATTCGCAAATTTGATATAACTGAAAAAACCGTCCATCTTCGCAATGACATATTGTGCCACCTTTTTTGCTCGATAAGTAGGCTTTTCATTAGGTAAGCTTACACGGAGAAAAAAATTCAGGGGCTCCCACCCTTGCAAGGGTTAGAGTTACTAAACGGAATAGCAAATTATGGACGGGCCACTAGGACAGTAGAATCTACTAAACGCGTCTTTAGTCCATTCCACTAGTAGCTAAACAGTACCTTCTACTACACAAGCAGTCGCACGTACGATTCCTGTTCAGTAGAACGAACTGAAGATGAGTGCGTTCTACTGAACAAGAATGGCACATGCGACTTCGTGCGCAGTAGATGCTACTCGTCAGTGATTGGCAAAATCCCGCTTAAAATTATAAAAATGAATCCTCAAAAATATATAATTGCACATAATACATGATTTTTTCAAGATATACATGCATCTACTTATGATTAATTGGTACATTGTAATTTTTAACGCTTAAAAAACATTTAAAATTTCGCTCGCAACGGAGGGGGATTCGAACGCATAACCTAACGCACGCTAATCAACTAGCCTAACCATTAGCCTTTCGAGACTAGTTGTCAGCAGCTTGAAAAACCGGGAATGGATTCTTAAGCACATACAAATTAGAATGATATGGTCTGAACATTCAGCGGATCAGAGAGGTTAAGTTTATAGTTTGAGTCAGGAGTATCAGAGGCCTATACAATTGATTTTACTGAACAGATAGCGTTCGTACTCTTATGTTCAGCAGAATCAACAGAACGCTGTTTAGTGTTTCTGAACCAACAAGTAGTTGCTATTACTATAAATAAGTTTACTAAACGCGAATAGTAGCATATACTCTACCAGTTCTCTCCGTGAAGCGTAAAAGTATTGCCCGTAAAAACTGATTTAATTCGGAAAATTCACAGTTTAAGTAAATAAACATTAGGGTAATAAGCTTTGAAATGAATTCACTTTCATACTTTATTTTTATCGCGTTTAACTACAATTTTTGATCTATTGAACACAGTTGTTATTTGTTGTCTTAAATGAACGTAAGTATGATTTTATTCATTTATAAAATGTGTTAAAATATATATTTACTTCGATCTTGTATTTCTTGCTTATGCTCTCTACCTTTTAAGTCATATTTTATCGACGAATTTTTTTTTACTCTTATGTTTAATTCTAGTGTTATTAAATAAAACATGAAATTATACAGAATACAGGATTCAGAGGATAACAATCAAAAGTAGATAATGATACTATTGTAGATAAACATTAATTTAAAATAAAAATGCAGGTAAAATAATTAGTTTATTGTTATTAATAGTTAAGACATGATACGTGGTAATCTATTAAAATTAGACTGGATTATTTTACTTATATCTGTGCTTATAGTAATTGATGATTATCTACTGTAGGGTGGAATCCTCTATGCATTTGTTCGAACTTTTATCGCGTTTTTCGCTAATAGTGAGAGTCTCTCGTGTTAGAAAAATAAAAATGCGACGTAGTACACATTGGTGTAGATCGGTATTGATCAAAATTTATGACCGAAAAGTAATTTTGCAGAAGGCGAAGAAAAACCGCAAAAAAGCACAAAATTGTTAGTTTCAACATGCCCCAAATAAAAAGAGCATCTTTCCATTAATTTACTCTAGAAATTGAATCTAAATCAGTTTGTAGTAACAAAAATCTTTTTAATCCGTTAGAATTCTTATTTTCCAGCATAAGAAATTTATCGAATTCAAAATTCTTATATTCTTATGTGTATCCGCAACATTGTGAGTGATGGAAGCTCTGACGATATACAAAATTATTGGTTTCGTAAATAACTTTTCATTATACCGATATCCTAAAAGTTAAGGTTGTAAGACAAAGGAAAAAAGTGAACTTGTAATTAACTACAAATGCATACATGCCACCAAAATGCTCGAAATTGTTCGCAGTACATTTTCCAGTACATTCAGAGCCTTCCGAATGGAAAGGGTTAAAGTTTCATGGTCAGAGCACGTGATCTGCATGAGCTAAAACATTGTATTTTTTTGTTTTACGCAGAATTTAGTCTTCTATAATTTATTTTTTTGATGTTTTTCTGTAGAATAGTTACGAAACGAGTAGTTTTGAACAACCTTCTATGACTATGAATAACTTATAATAGTAAAAAAATTATATTCTTTTAAAGAGTCATAATTCTTGATCTATGAAGACGAGAGGATCATCTTTTTTAGATTTATGCAGAATTTCCTGCCCTGCAACTTTTTCTCTTGTACCACTTATGTAGCTTCACGGGGAAGTAAAGTAGTTTGAAAAAACTGAACACGAGTGATTTGCCCTGAAAAATATGTAAAAAGCGGGCAAGTTCGTGAGGCTATAAACTATTGGCGCTAGATCATTGGATTTTTGCCGAATTACTGGAAATTGCCCCTACTCCGCTTCAACTTTTGAATTTTTTTGTAAAATTAACAGGTTCCAAATCACAGATAAAAACTTCACAATTGGGTTTTCTCACCTCCTTTTTAAAAAAAATCCGGGTTCTTTGAAGTACCATAACTCGGCACCTATTGAAGATAGAAGGTTTTTTTGTGCCAAAATTTTTCAGAATTTACTCTAGTTTAATTTTGGTGTTTAATATTTTGCTCTAAAATGCAATGGAGCGGGTCAGTCTGCACGAACACGATTTTTGGAACCCTTTTCAAAAATATCTTTGGGACGCACGGGTGTCATTTTTAAAAAACTTGCAATTTCATTCAGTACCTCTTGATAAACCGTTTTAGCAAAAAAACCGAGAATTACCTACTCAATATAAAAAGCCCTTTTTCTGTACGAGATGCCTGGAATATGGGGGTTCGTGTGCTTTAGAAATTCCGGGACTCAAACCTTCACAAAAATCACAAAACTGCGTACACAGACGAGAAAAGTATGTATTTATTTTGAACTTTTATTTTAAAAAAATGAAGTAACAATAAAACGCCAAAGAATTTTGTTGGTGCACGACATATTCGGAATCAAGAAAACATTCTACACAAGAAACAATCAAGTTTTTATCAGGTCCTACAATGGACACTGTTGCCAAGTAAAATGGCGTCATTTTTCCCCGAAGTTTACAGAAGATGAAAAATGCCGATTTCAACATAAAAACAGTTGCATATACATTTTTTTATAAAAGAAGAAAGTGCTTTCAAGCTGTTACTTAGATTTATTTCATTGTGAAAGGAACAGCAAAAATACTTAATTATTTGAAAATAAGTATGAAACATGGATTTTGTTCCGCTTTAAAATTGAACTCGACAATAATCATCTTCTCTCGCAGGAGTTAGGTCACAAAAAATAATTTTAGCCAATAGAAGGAATTTCAGAATTTTGAGCCCCTATCAAACCCCCAAGAATGATACAACTGTTCAAACGGTACATCACTCAAACCAGAAGAATTACGTGCACCTGTTTTTCCTTCCCTTTTTTGAATTATTTTCAATTTATTGTAAATAATATGACATTTGTGGAAATATTTTACTTTCATCTTTCTATGAAACATGATTTATACAATTCACAAAAATCCTTCCCTGAATAGAAACTCTAGATCCATATGTTTCTAAAGCCTTTTTAGCGTAATATTGACTTTTAATATTGACAATTAAAATTGAACTCGACAATAATCATCTTCTCTCGCAGGAGTTAGGTCACAAAAAATAATTTTAGCCAATAGAAGGAATTTCAGAATTTTGAGCCCCTATCAAACCCCCAAGAATGATACTTTTCAACTTTGCTCAAAAAGAATAGGGAGTCCTTTCCAGAGGAGCTGTGCATATCTTCTAAACTCATAGAGATCTGTATTAACTCTATGTCTAAACTACAATCAACAATGTGGACCCTTTTCCTGAGAACAGTCAATATTTCTTTTATGAAAATTTATCAATTTTCGGCTTTTGCATAACGATTTAAAATATAAGGCACATTCAAATATATTTCAAAATCAAAATAATCGCAGTATGATAACTTAATTAATTGAAAAGATCTTATCTGTCAAATTAGATTGGTTAAAGAATTATTTGAATTGAAGTTGAGTTTAGATAAATTAAGTCTTTAACATCGTCCATTTTCACTGAAAATCTACAGCATTCTATTATAGTCCGTGGAATTTAGAAAAATGTACTAACATTTATTTCAATGCAGTAAAAATCTGTTGGATTTTTTTTTTGAGTTTAAAATTCATCTGAAGAAATATGTCAATGATTCACCTAAATTCCACTGAATTTAGTTTAAATTAATAAAAATGTAAAAAAGCCTATTAATTTTAACAGAAATCTCTTAGACCTTACTTCAATTCAATTATATCTAAATCTAATTTGTTGTGAAATGTACGTATACATATTACATTTACACTATAAAGTGTACTTAAGCAACTAAAATTATTCGTATTTTCTAAAGAATATTCGTAAAAATATTAGAAAATTTAAAATTCTCAGGTATTTAAAACCTTATAGATATAAAATATAATTAAATAATGAAAATAAGGAATTTTTCTTGTTTTAGAAATGAGGGCAACACTTTATCAGCAGTAATGTTCCATTGAATGTCCTCCAGAAAATGAAAGCAAGGAATATTAATTGACCGTTAGCTACACATCACAGTGAAAGGAATCCGACGAATTAAACACGCTCCGCACTTTTCGCTTTTCTGTACTAGAAATGCTACAAAAGGACAGAAAACTCCTTCCTGGCAAAAAATCTCATTTCTCTTTGCAAAAGAAGAAAGAAAGGTATTTATGAATCAAAGAAATATATACTCGTTGCATGTACATACAGGTATACAATTATAAACCCAACTGTTCAAACGGTACATCACTCAAACCAGAAGAATTACGTGCACCTGTTTTTCCTTCCCTTTTTTGAATTATTTTCAATTTATTGTAAATAATATGACATTTGTGGAAATATTTTACTTTCATCTTTCTATGAAACATGATTTATACAATTCACAAAAATCCTTCCCTAAATAGAAACTCTAGATCCATATGTTTCTAAAGCCTTTTTAGCGTAATATTGACATTCTGAGTGCTATGTGTTTAAAGTATTTTTCCTGGTGTTCTTTAATCAGCTTACTACTGAACTTCCTGACGCTGTTACTAAACCTGGAAGTGAAAATTTTCGTGAATACCTTTATAATCCTTTCGTGAATGAATTCGGCGATGCAAACATTCATTGCTAGTTAGCAGAGTAACCTGATAAGTGGTGGATTGCTGGCTTGATGGGCATCACCTAGTCCACTTTACTCGCAAAACAAACAATTACGGGCCTGACTCATAGTTTAAACGAGAGTACCGGTAAAGTTGTCAGCAGCCGCGAACCTTCTCGGATTAGCCAATAAATCGAGGTTGAAAGGGGAAATTCATTAACCCACAACGATAAATAACCAGCCACGCTCTTGAAGAACGGCTCTCTACCGGCGCGCGCGCTCTCCAAACAATAGTTTATAGTATATTTATGCAAAGTTTCCAAGTGCAAGAGTAGCGGTGGCAACGACGGTCGTCAAGGGGGTGAGATGGTGGCTAGAGGGCCGAGGAGAATAGTAGAATGCGTACCATTGTGTTTCCGTTGTGCTATTATGAAGCTCTACCTCCCTCGGTTGTACGAAAACTCCCTTTGAACCTCTTCAACCCTTCATTGTCACTCTTCCCTTTCCTCGATTGATAAAGAAGATTTTTTGTGAAAATGACTTGTTTCGTCCATCTTAAAAAAAACGTTAACATTATTCTTCATACCTAAAGTGTGAAAACAATTTTTAATTTGAGTCTTACAGATTATAATCTTGTTCTTTATTTGATTATATTTTCTAATATCTTAGATAATATTGAAAAACCCTCTATTATATAAAAAGATCGTTGTGACTTTATTTAAATATTGCAGAAACGGATTATCAGTACACCGTAAGGCGCTCCAAGTCGTGGAGTGCAAGCTCGTTTAATAACACTGAAAGATCAGTAGGTCAAAAAAGTAAACACCTATGTATATTTTTCTTTAATAATCAGAAACCAACGTCGAAAAAAACATTTCGTCAGATGATTGCAATGGAAATCAGATTCCTTCTAAGATGCAAATCGTAGGGGTAGAACATATTATTAATTCAGGTCCAAACATTATTTTCCAGCATCTTCTTATTTTTGGTAATTGTCAAAAGCTTTGGATGGAATTAGAAATTAAAATGTTAAAGTTTGAGATCACGTACATTACTTATTAAATAAATGAAATAATACAAAAATTTATTTAAGAACAAGTTAAAAAATCTTGCTACAGATGACCGGATTCAATTATTTTTTTATAAGTCGATAAAGAATAATATATCATTTTAAGGAACGTCTGATTGAAGATTTAAGATATAAGTATAAATGGGTAAGCTTTTGAATTAAATGCTATACTTTAGTACAAATAATTGTAAACTAAACAACAATATTTTAGTAAAAGTAAAATTAATAACAAATAAATTATACTCTTCTTATATTTGAATAGTGACAAAAAAGCATTATTAAATTAAAAAATGATATTCTTGGAAATTAAATTAAACAAATCATAGAAGACATCCAATATATTTAACCAGAAGGCCGCTGAACATAAAAAAATACCAGATAAACCTTACACCTTTCTGTCGGACCCAGTCACTTACATAAAGTTTAAAAAATTATTCAAAGAATATTATCACAAATGTTCCTAATTCAATGATTGGTACAATTCTAAAAGGCTGCTTGATCAATAAAAGCATGGCTAATTGTTTAAAAAGCTACAATTTAGTTAATCCAAAATTCTAAGACTGGACTATATAAAACTCATAAACGATGATAATCCCGTGAGTTTAGATACTTCGTTTTCTGGTTTTCTATTACTATTATTATCCAAGTATGTCAGATTACCTATTGAAAAATTACTACAAGAAGTAAATTTTTGGTTAAAATAGCTGAGATCTCATTGATAGGATTAAATATTTCAATATTACTAATAACAATAGATTGGTTAACTTGATGTCAAAAAACTTCTGGGCTGTGTCTATACATCCGCACTTTTCCGTTGAGAACACATAAAATATGAAAAGGTTCAATCTTGTCATTCTCTGCAAGCCTAAATATAAAAAAAATATTTTCTAAAGTTTCACTTCTGTCGTATGGTTCCACTTCCAGATGCTTAAAGTCCCAAGGGTCTATAGATAGAGCGATCAAATTATCTGACAAACAATGTAGAGACAAAAATGTATTGAAAGTCATATAAATTTTTAAACAGATTCAGCTTTCGACTGTAGAAACATGGAAATTTTGCTGTTTGCTACTGAACTTTCGAGATCTTTATAAATATTTTAAGAGAAGTAAAAATTAAAGTAGTAATCCCAAACAAAAACGTGAATGCCATGTGAATGTGGTTTAAGTCACATAGGCCAGCGTGAAAGTTACATGAAAACTAGAGTCAAAGAAGATAAAAATGACTGCAAAAAATACGTTAGCGGCACTTCATTGGTTATGCACTCACATGTTAGTTATACGGTCATAAATCTTATTCTCAAAAACTAAGATTTTTAATGAAGAAAGAAACCATATAAGAAGAAATTTTAATGATATTTTTATTTAATGCCAAAAACGAGGAACAACCAACATTCATTTTCGAATTTCAATTTTTTATGAATGGGAAAAACCTTCAGGCCTGGCACTTTTCCAAATTGAAAGCTTTTAACTTTGAATGCTTTCAGAGTCGTGCTCCAAATATTTAGAACATAAAGTATAGACGGCATTTCTCTTTCTTCTCATTTTAGCCAGATATTTATAATATTGTGATAATGATGAAAGATACAGATAATTGGTCTGATTAATAAGATTTCACGTTAATTATTAAATATAATAGTAAATTTCTAGCAAATGATGTACCACGAGGTTGTGCAATGTCGTATCTCAAAATTTTCGCGTGGCAATTGAAATACAGAGGAATTGTCGCGAGTGATTCATGAGAGTGTAACAGGTAATGTACTAGTAATAACGTGAGTATAACGAGACGAGAGTAGAGTAATATCTCAAAGCTGAGGGATAATTTTAGCCCTTAACCAACGTACCCCACGCCTATTTCCTCAATCACGGTAGCAGTTCGAAGCGTTGCGGCGATGCGCAAGGGATGTTCCCAATTATCGCTAACTACTGCAGCCGATGAGATATACTCCGATCGCAATCACTCGTATATCCACACCGCAATAGGGGTAAGGTCAGACCGTTGTGCCCTCTCACCCAACCTTCCCGTTACATCCGTTCGACAAGATCATAAAATCACTACCAAACATTACACCATTAACTGCACTACATTCCAAATCAAACGTCACCCCATCCAAATCCAACTCAAAGACGTAACATTGTATACCTAAATTATAGAAAGTTGTCTAGATATGAAATAACATATTTCAGACCTGAAAATACGACAATGATGTAGAGATAATCCTTTTGCATTAAGAACATTCGAAGTTTCGTGATAGAAATCTCTTCTTACCATGAAAACTTTCTTCAGTATTTGTATATATACGAAGTCCATTAGTTTGATGTCCATCGTCCTCTTCTAATAAAATTCTTTGCAAGTTAATCCTGCATAAAAATGGTTGTCTGGTTACTTATACTAATTGAATATTGACTGCAATTAATGAGACGGCTATGCCAAACAATAAAATAGCAGTACCATATTTAACACACTAAACAGTGTGCCCAACTGAATGTTTTTTCTCAGTACATATTTAAAATTGTATGTTACAAAAAATAAAAAATTTAATCCTTAATAGGCAGACAGAAGAAACGTTCTGCTCCATATTGATGGTTAGCTTCATGAAAGCAAAGAAAAGAACATCATAAACCTGTATAAATAATCTTCGGCAATTTCATATATTTTGACTCTCCGAACCTCTGCAAAATTAAAATTGGTATAACTCACTTAAGGGCATATGTCTAGAACAGGTTACTTTTATGTTTTTCAAGAATATTTAAGTAATTTAAGGAACTTAAAAAAGAATTTTCGTTTCAAGGTGTCTATTACAGTAAAAAGGATTCTGCTCAAGTTTTTTGACATATATTTTAAATAAATCTCTAGATCTAAAGTAGTTAGAGTCTATACGTTCGATTTTTAATGGATTCGGTTATTCCAGATCCACATTGTCTTATGTTTTTATGCCTAAAACCTATGGCAACGCAAGTTAAGGTTTTAAGACCAGTACAAATTTTAGAGGTAGTCTCCAGATTTTTTCTAGAGCCTCATATACCGCAGCCTTTTTTTAAATGGTCGGTTTCTCAAACAAAAAATGAAAATTGAAACAACAGCGTCGAATTCTGTTTTCGCTAGTGCTTCCGGATCCTGCATATATAATTCTTTAATTTTAATTTAAATTTAAAATTGCAGAATAGTTTAGCGCTTAAGTCTTTCAAAATTTTAAAATTTTAAATTCGAAGCCTGCATAATCGAAGAATTCCGAAAAAGGACGAGTATTATCCTTGAGCAAAATATGATGTATTTTAAATATCTCTTCCGGCATGATTTATCGTTAGCATAATTAAATTCTGAACTATTACAGAAAATTCATTATGATTACAGACAATTTAAATTCAACTTTAACAAGTTAAAAAAAATTTACACCAAAATATGCTAAGAGAGAAAATTAAAATCCAGAAAAATATACCCGAAGCGAATTGATCACGAGAAAAAGTAAAAAATTGTACGTTTTTAGATATTTAGCTTTCCGGAATTGAAAACTTGAGAACTTAATTATTCAAATGTTAGCATTGTTTTTTTGTAAAAACTGACTATCGCGGATTTTTAAAAATCTGTACGTTTCAAGACCCCCTGAATCCAAAAATCAGGTTTCACGGTGGTGTCTTTATGTCGATCGTCGTTGCTGTTGTTGACATTTTCGTTTTCGTTTTTTTACCGGATAATTTTTGAAAGACTAATCGGATTGGGCTGCAATTTGGCACCGAGTTTTAGTAAACAAAAAGAAAATTCGAGTACTTCAATCACTTAAAAAAAATAAAAATTCAAAAGCTAGAGAATTTTCAAAATTTTCAGAGCATTTTTCTCCAAATATAAAAATTCTATCAAACATTTAAAATTCTTTATAAAATTTTAATAGAAAGCGTAGTTTTTGTTTTATTTGTGAAGAAAGGGTATGGAAAATAAAAATAAAATAATAACCTTGAAGAATGACGCAATAAAGTATAAAATCAAAAAATTACCAAAATTTTTACTCCCAAAAGGGATCTACAAATGCATTATTAATCATTTTTGGATAGAGCACGTTGTCTTTGTCTCAATCGTAAAAAATAACGTAACAGGTAAAAAATTTAAATTTTGGAAGTGAAACATGCTATGAAAAAATGAATAGACAAAAGTTGCGCATCCGAAATAGAGCTACAAATTTATCCAAATTAATTTTTCGGTATGACGCGTAGTTTTTGTTTTAATAGTAAAACATAACATGAAAATAAGAGAATGACATTTTTTGAAAAAGTACACAAGGTACGAAAAAATATTAATATACAAGATTTGATAACAAAAAAGGATCTACAAATTCGTTATTTATCATTTTAATTTAAACAGCAATGCATATTATTATTATTATTTATAATATAAATTAATTGAAATGATACCTTTTGATGGTAGTTGAGAATAAAATTTAATATAAAATACATAAAATATACTAAATTAATCATGATAAATCAAATTTTTACTTTATTTTGCAATACCCGCATATGCAATCTCAGGCCTAGGTACAGAAATAAATGTAGTATACATTTATTAGAAAAGTGTGGCACATAACTCTAGAATTGATCACATTTTAAACAAAACCGACTGTAAATAAAGTGATACGTTATGAAAATGTGTTCGTTAAAGCTCAAGGACCTTTAAGAAAAGACAATTCAGAATCATCAAATTACAGTTGTGAATGATTTGACCATTCATTTTAAACGGCATATGCTCGAATCTCGACCAAGCTTAAAATCAATAAACAATCTGTCTAAAAGTGCTTACCTGCGGGTTTTTAGAATCACAGATTATTATTTTTTTCAAACAAAAAATCCAAAATGACGCATTTCAATCGTCCTCAAATATTTAGAAAAGTTCAGAGATTGTGCTAAAATGGCTCGCTTGGGGTTTTAGGGGTAGCTGATCACGAACTTTTTTTCAAAAATGCGAAATTCAAACTGTTACGTTCAAAATGGCTGCGAAAATTGAAAAAAAAATTTTACATGTGTAATTTTTTAAACTATATTATTTATTACGAGTTAATTATTTTAAAAATTCATTTATTACACATGTGTTTAATTAAATTATAATCAATTTTAACTTGACTAAATAATACGTTTGAATAATTATAAATAATTATTATTGTCTTCAGTATTTTTAGCACTTTTTTATATTTCTTTCATGATATGAAGAGATAATATTATCAAATTTCATTCATAGATGTTAGGGGCCATTCATCAGTTACGCAAGGACGATTTTCGCGATTTTTACCCCCCCCCCCCCTATTCACGTGCAAGGGCACCTAAGATTTCTCGATCTTCCCTTTCCCTTTCTTACGTAAGATTCTAATAATTAAATGTTGTTAGAAAAGGATCAGTTACACAAAAAATGAAAGTTTTTTATTTTTCAAATAATTAGAGTAAGATCAATAGACGTAAAGAGTATATCATAATTTTTATTTATAAGATTGAAAATAGATAAAAATAAACATATTTAGAAATTTTACATTTTAATATGCAATTAAAATTAAAAAAAAAAGGTTTAAATCCGATTGTATATTATAGAATGAAAAAAAGGTGATTCGGCATGGAAATGGAAGTAGATATCTAATAATAAATTTCGACTTTTAAAATATTACATACGAATAAGTCTCACCCCCCTATCCCCAAGATAAGGGCATGTAAAGATTTTTATAGCCCTTACCCCCTTCCCCTTTGGGAACTTTACGTAGATAATGAGTGGCCCCTTACTGGTCAGCCGAGTGCATTGAATATCTCCATACAAGGGGTATGGATGAATGCGCACAGATACGTTTCGAGCAAGTTTCTTTTTAAACAAATGAAAACTCGCATAACAGCACAGGTTTTTCTCATAATACATATTTTAGTAAACAAAATGGCGCCTTATTTTTTTCACTTGGGTGTGTTGCATAAAGTTGCAAAAAAACGAAATAGCGCACACATTAAAAAAATCACTTTATTCGTGAATAAATTATACAAAAAATGTTAAACCTATATATTTTATATAGTCATTGCGCCTCATTTGTATTCTTAAAATATTTATTGATGCAAGAATGCAAACGGCAACATGTATATTACGAAATTATTTAAAAATACATTAGTTAATGCATAATCTCTCTTATTACTGACTTCATGTGGTTTTCTAAGTTTAAGAAGTCAACCAATATCAATTATAGGCAATTATAGTTATAAGAATCGATTTTTGCGTTTGACCCAGATTTCGGGTCTGCCGGCCCACTGTGGAATTGTGAGCACAAACTTGCGAAACGCGCGCGCGACGCGCGATGCGAGTCTGCTTGTTTTGTAGGATTGCACTGACAGCGATTTGAGTATTTTTGATCGGTGGCGAGTGGCACGCCGCCCCACCGCGTTTCATTTCGACGATGTCATGACATTTGTATTCTGACATACAGATGAAAAATTTCAAATGTAAAATCTATTTGTTTCAATTTTTATATCCTTTAATTATAATCTATTCGGATTCCCGAGTTAATTTCGAACTGGCTTTAGTTCTAATTTTTCATCAGGGAGCTTCCATAAATTGGGCGACCTAAAACTGTGACATCCTTTATCAAAGCTCCCTCACTGCAATCTATTCAAATTATATATATTCAAATCGCAAAGTAATTTTCTACGCCAATCCGTTTCAATTTGGAAATTATCAGCTGTAATTTATTCGGATTGCCGTGTTTATTTTTAACTCGTTTTAGTTTGGATGTCCAAATAAAACTTTTCAAAATTCGCACTGTGTAACTTCGTCCGATAAGTTCAATATGTATATTATGTGAATTTAATATATTCGGATTGCGGATTTAATTCGGAAGAATTTTGCAGATCATATTTCTGAACCAATCTCCCCAGATCGCGTACAATGATCGTACGGCCATTCGACTCAATTTTAATCACGTCAACTGTAATCAATTCGGATTCCCGAGTTCACTCTGAATTTATCTCAATTCAGATCATCAAAATGAACTCTTCAAATTTCGAACAATATTCCTACGTCAGTTCGATTCAATTGAGACATTAGCAACTCAATACGTTAGATCATGTCGGAGCGGCGTTAAAGTGAGGTGGTCGGCAGCGCATGGCACAACAGTTTACTGTTTTATATTAAAAAGTATAGAATATAAAAAAAATGTTATGATTGTTCTTTTTAATTACAGTTAAAGCAATGTATTTAAATAAAATAAAGTTAGAAAAATATTTTGTTCAATTGAAAGTTAAATGTATCTACGGAATGAAACAAAAACTCTGCCTTTATGTTACCTTGTTTTACCCAAATATGTTACTCTAAAAAAGTACAGTTATTAAATACATAATATACCTAGGTTGATATTTCATCAAAGCACGACAGGATAATATTACATGAAAAACGCATGTGAGAGAAAATATGAAAATCTTTTCAAGCACTGGTGGCAGGCTTACTACCAATTTCGCGTTGACATGCAATTCATGCCAATTGGAACACTAGCAGCAACAATAATTGAAGCCGACAAATTTTCAAATTTTGTCGAGGCACACTTGCCTTCTGAACGATGACGGAAATTGGCACATGGAGTGCGTTTCGCGTGCACTCCGGCAGCAATAAATCAATCCATTGCGATTCTCTTCTCTCGCTCATGCCGTTTTTGGGATCAGGCATGCAATGTAACAATTACTCTGCACTCTGAGCGTCACTCACAATACCTATCACTTAAGCTCAAATTGGGTGTAACGAATAGCAGTGTTTCAAGTCTCTTGAATGTGGACGCAATTACAGAGGATTTTTTTATCAACCTAACATGCTGAAAGTGTTATCTAAATAAAGGGTGATGAAAAAACGAAATTTTGATTTTTCCAAGTCTCACCCCCACACTTTGTGTTCATTTTTCGCTAATTTTGCCTAAATTTTATATTCAAAACAATATTTTCGATGTGGTTTTCGACCTTTATTTTGTACCCTTAAATTGGTAAAATAAAAAAATTTAGTTTCGAAAATAATCCTAAATGTCATACAAAGGTTTTCGTAAGTAAATTTCACCTCCGTTTTCGCCAAAAGTCACCTCTTAAAGTACTACCTTAAGAGACTACTAAGAGACTTGAAATTCATAAATAATTTGAAATCTCCTAAATCTTTCCAATGTCCGTGAAATCTCAAAAACTTCTTAGAAGTCGCTTGAAATATTCTGGGATCATTTAAAATTCTTAGCAAATCTGTGAAAAACCTTGAAATATTTTTAAATTACTTGCAAATGAAGCACTGATATTACACGCCACATGGACAGAAACCAAAATGCCTTGTTATGCTAGAAGATGACGTCAGACGAATATAGTTAAAATAACTAAACATAAATTTAAAAAACTATTAAAAATAGTGAATATGACTGATTTTTTTTAGTTAGCTAAACCGTATACAGACAAAAATCAGTTGGTCTAACTAGGAAAAATGTTTGCTATAACTACTGGTAGTTGAACTACTGACTACACACGAATAGTCATAACGAATGGCATAATGACACTTCTCAATAACTTTTTTCAACGTAATCGCGATATTGCAGTTCACAATAATTTTTTATAGTGCGAAGGCAATAAGCAATTTTATATATTGAATTAAATTAAATTGTAACCCTTAATAAAAGTAGAGAATACCATATATGTATTTGCAAGCGCAATTAAATATTTCGCCACCATAATAATAAAAAAAAATTATTATCGGTAGTTTTGTAAAGAAATAGAATAAGAGCAGTGGTTTTAATTTTTAAATTTCAAATGCAATAAATAAAGCAGTTTTAAGTCATGCAAAAGGGAGACCATCAGGTGGAAAATATATAAGTAAATTTACTTTACAATTATTGAAAATAACACCCCAAAAATAATAAATTTTCTAATGTTCACCATGAGTAATTCAAACAAATATTCTTCGCTTCAATTAAATATAATTAAAAGTAATATATTTAGAGAATATTACTCCCTTTAATCACATGCAAATATATTTTATTAACAGGGCTGATTAATAGTGTAATACCGAGACATATCTTTTGTTTCATGTTTACTAATAAGTCTAACAAATTTATCTGAAAAAGCGCCTTCATAAATAGAGCACCAGTAATCAATACAAAGAAAATTATTTGTTTCGTCAAATATGGGCTTATTGGCATAAGATTAAGTCATCGACCTTGGAGTTTATATTTAGCGAACAAAGGAATCTCGTTGATTATAAGTTAGCGTAATTCTCCCATCCGTTGTCTAGGAGCTGGCTCAAATATTGGGTTTGTCTAGTGGGGTCGGCGATTTGCATAATTAAATCTCGGGGCTCAGCGAAAACCCTGAGCCACTGTGGATGCGAAAATAACAATAATTAAAACTCTGCTAGCTTATTTACAGGATTCCCCTGAGGGCCAGAGGACACTCGGCTCCGCACAGAGATTTATGAAGGGTCGCTGGTGTATACTCGGAGGTGTATACTCTACTCTCTAAATTTGAAATTCTCAGATTGCGCTGATGAAGTTGCAAAAAATTGTCTCAGGAAATCCAGCTTCATAATATAATTTTTCATTTCTTTCTATTTAGGCGAGAAATGTACATTTATATGATTAAAATTCCAAACCAATCACGTTGCAATATCGTATATTCAGAGGCTTTTGGATAATTTGAAGTCGGTCCAATTCAAAATGCTTGAATTTTCAACATACTAAAGATTTTTGATTTTTTATGTAAAATACTTTTAGTTTACACATTTCAACGTTAGGAGGGCTTTAATGTAAATCTGCTTGATATCGAAGTTTTGACATAATGAAATGTTTCTATAACTTTTCAATTCAAATTACTAAATTCAAAACGTTATGAATTGAAACCTTTTTAATGCCGAGGCATATGCGGAGGTCGCAGTGAACGGAAGTGCTAACTACAATTCTAATTACTTGTTAATATTAATATTGCTCAATTGACCTAAAAATACATCTTGCTATAAACTAATACCTTTTCCAGTTTGTTTAGTCAGTGCTTTATATTTAAAAGTATAATTTAAAATGATTTAACTTTGAAAAATGCATGTTTAATCGTTTACTAAAATTGTTGACTTTCAAAATTTTTCCAACGAAATTGTTTTAATTAAAAAATTTTGTTTTAAGTTTTATTTTATTATGGCCACTATGTTAATTGACAACGTGAGTACTGCCAACTTCTAAAAGTATTATTGATTTCAATGAATGAATTAATAACTTTTTACTAATTGTCGGTACCTCATTTCCCGTTATTTCATTTTGCAGGTTTAGATAGTAATCCTCTGTCAAAACTTGAACTTTTAATCTGCTTCATCCACTTGCAGTCCTTGGAGATTGTTTCAGAAATTTATTGGTTTTAAAAATATAAAATAAAATATATGGAGTTAAAGATTGGACGAGAGGAAAGAATGCACAGCACTTTATTTGTTTAACGATTAAGCATTTACTGCAAACGGCAGTAATATTGCCTCGGAAACACCTGGCATATTTATGTTGTGACCGGTTGTCAAGGATCGTGCGTGCAGTGCCGTCGAAACGAGCCGCTAAAACGACACGTACCTATACCTATACCAATGGGTTTCAGCCTGTTTTCCCCGTTTCAGGCCATTACGGTAAATGCCGACATTAATGTTGCAAACTAATCAGATAGGTGAGACCAGTGCAGAATACGTCGTACGGTGCATTAAATATTTCTCGACTTATACACATATGTATGTATACTATAAACCACACCGTTGCATTCGAACTCGAGAGCTTCCGTGCATACGTACCACCATATCTGGTAGATAGGAAAGAAGCATCAAACAAATGTACAACCAGACCAAGTGGAAAACCGGGTAAATAGGTTTCTATCAGCTATCTGCTCACCAAGATAATTATCGCAACGGAAATGACCAGTAATAATTAAAAACTCACTATGGTCTCTTAAAATTAAATTTAAATAGAAAAATTCACATTAGGACATTTAAAATACTTTACTGAGATTCATTCGTGTTCATGTAGAAGAATGGATGTTCAATAGTAGAAATTCAAGGTGCAGGATAGTATCTCTAAATATACAGATATGAACACGTAACACCTACTCTTCTTTCAGATATTAGGCCTAAATATATTTTTATGTTAGAATAAAACATCCAAGATGTTTACCTAGTACTCGACAGTACGCCGGACCTTTTTGGTCTATTTTATGAAGCTTATAGTCGATCTTTGAACTCTTTTAAATTTAAAGTATTTCAATTTTAAGCTAATAAAATTTGTTGAGTCCGAAGTTTTTAATTTAGATTCTCAAAAATTTGCATGTATAAAATTGAAGATTTTAATATCTTTGATGTCACTAATCTACAGAGCTTAAAACTATAAGATTTTATAAATTCAACAATTAAACGACTTTTGATTTACAAATACAAATCTATACTATTATTTCCAATTCTCTACATTAAAGCTAAGTTTCACTTTCAACAGGCAATAATAGAAATTTAAAAAGTAAACATATCCCTCTTCCAATTCAGTACAAATTTGAAAATAAAAAGTCCTCCACCATTCATCTGAATGTGAAAAAACCCAACTTGGTCCGCGTCCACTCAATGAAAATGTTAAAAAGCAAAAATTCGCCTCCTCCAATTATGAAAGAAATTATTCATTCTTTAAATTGAATATACCATTTATTTAACACGTAAAGTTTGAATTTAGCACTCTGAAATTTTATTAATTCAAGGCTTTCTAATTTAAACAATTCAGTTTCAGATTGCTGAGTTGATTGTCGAGCTTATTTTAAATCAAAATTGAAATTTTGCTGAACCATAAAAAACTGATATTTTTTCTAAGGTGATCGCTAAGTGTACAGAAGTTCCAGTACAAATAACTGAATTTTTTTATGCGAATATCTGAAATTAAAAAGTGCACTTTTTGTACTGAAAATTCGGTACGATTACCCAGACTTACAGGATTTTAAATTGAGTTAAAGCATTTATTGACAAAGGCCCAAAAAAAATGTGTCTGCACGAGAAAAGGTACTCGGCTACCCTTATGGATTTTGAGCTGCTGATTCTAAATTTCTCCTACACATCTCAGTTTTTCCCCAGATGCAAAAAGTAGGAATGCCTAGGGACTTCTAGTGCCACAGGCCATACAAAAAATTTGTCTGCACGAGACAAGTGGCTGGGCTACCTGTATGGATTTTGAGCCGCTGAATCTCAATCTAGCCTCAGAATTTCTCGTACACGTCTCAGTTTTCCCCTAAATGCAGAAAATAGGAGAAGTCCTAGGTCTATTCTGGAGGTTATTTTAATAATACAAGTATACGCGAAAATACACAGAAGTTCTTTAGTGTGCCTTCTGTTTCCCCTAGATTGGATAATTCTAGGGTAATTGAAGGTCTTTCTCATATTATATAGATTTGTAAGGGAAAAAATAACAAAAATTGCATATCCTTTGCAGGTTTGTGTGCTAAATCTAAACTTGAACGCCAAATTTTTAAGGCTTGTTCCATTTTCTTTCTACATGAACAATGTAGGGAAAAGCCTAGGGATTTTCTGGTCACATATGCCCTTTAAAAAAAGGTGCCTGCACAATAGAGAGTTTCTCTGTAAAAATTAGATCTCTGGAAGTCGCTGCACTTAAGAATATAATATCGGTTATAACATCGTATATAGCACAGGTTCCCCCTTATTTTCTGCATATAGGGAAAAGCTGGGACGTGTAGGAGAAATTCTGAGACCAGATTTGAATTCAGCGGTTCAAAATCCATAAGTTTAGCCTAGTCACTTGTATCGTGCAGACAAATTTTTTGTATGGCCTGTGTGACCAGAAATCCTAAGGCTTTTCCAACTTTTTTCATCTAGGGTAAAACTGAGACGTATAGGATATATACTAAACCAAATTTGGATTCAGCGGATCCAAATCCATAAGTGGAGTTTATAAACTTGCTATCGGATGATTTAACTAGTTTAATTACTCAGGCTTTTAAAAAAAGCCACTTTAATTTTCAACATTAAAATCTGTTAATTGCGTATTTTGAACAGATTCAGAATCCTCTTGCAATTCCATTTATTCTTCAATTATAACAGTCGAACTATAGTCACTAAGCACATTTTAGCCAGAAATTTCGAACTTAAACTCTTTTAATTATTTGTATTCGAAAATAAATTTAAAAATTCTTTCAGTGGAAAAAGTACGAATGCATCCATAATTTGAAAAATGAACAATTGAAACTAATATTTAAAAAAATAATAAAATCGGACTGATTTTAAATTGTACAATATTATGTGGTATGAAATTTGTGATTATTGTTCTAAAAATTTCTGAAATTCCCGGTTAAGAAATAAATTCACCGCCATTTTTCGGTGTTCCGGTACAATAGCTACGCAGAAATAATTAATAGGTGCACAATTTGACAAGAGGTAATACACTAAGAAAATGATTTGATTGAAACAACACAATTTTTGTTGGTTCAACCATACATTTTGATTTTTATATGTCAAACAAAATATTTGGCTCACTGAACTTAATTTGTTGATTATTTTAACCAAATCTTTAAGTAGATAAGTATTTGTTTTATTCCAAACAAAAATATTGTTGTGGCCATTAAATTTTTTGTCGAATGTACCAAAATTTGATTCAACTGAATGTTAATTTATATACAAGGAAAAAGTTCTTATGGTAGAAGGAAAAGATTCTTTTTTAGTTTATTATAGTCTGCAGATGAGTCTCTTTAGGATTTGTCCTTACTACTTATCTTCGTTTGCGATTTGAGAATGGATATATAAACTCAGTGAAATTTCCTCTTACCTCAAATAGATGCTTTTTGGTACGAATGGAAGTTCCTCTTAAATTTAAGGTTGAAAGGATTTTCATTTGTCACAAAAAGAATCTCTTTGCAGAAAATATTATCCTTATGCTACAAGTTTCACGTAATCTTGCAGTCAAATAATTCCGTTCGTTTAAAAACGATTTTCACGTGGTTCTAAACAAATCAGGCAAGAGGACAATGCTTTTGTTTCAAGAGAATTTTTTCTCTGACTATATATTTTTCACGATATCTGAAAGTTTCGAAGTAGGTGCTTGAAGGAAATATAATGTTTCTAAAAAAAGGTACTGTATTATCCCCTTAATGAGCACTTTACCGTAGGTCAGACAATGTGTATTTAACGTCCATTTGCCGAACACCGTATGTGTACCAATATAGCACTTGTGCATCTCTCCCGTTTGAACGTGTTCTCACAAGTGCATGCACATTGCACATGACATGGTGCACGTTTACCTAAAGCCGAGGATAACTGTACCCCACATTATTCTCCTTAGCAACTCACGCACGGTTTGCTTACCACGGTTAGGGCTTTGGTAGCACAGTCTACAATTTATTTCCGACGAATCTAGAAAGTTCTTGTAATTAGCCTCTTGGAAACTTAAGCTCTCGAATCACATATCTTTACTTCGCACAAAATATTAGACCATGGTGACATGGGATAGATGTGAATCTATCCCATCTCTCTAATATCATTGGGAAAGTGTAGGACCTCAGAAGAGGCCGTTCCAAAATGAAATCATACTGACAATGGAAGGAAGGGGGGTAACAGATTTCGTGACGATTTTTGACTGAGAGTGCGACGTTACACAAAGAAAATATGACTGTTGTCGCCCAAAAACGTGCGGCAATTTCAAATTTAATAATAACAAAGATTTTCCTTTCCGTGCCCTCTTCAATCCACAGCGAACACGCCTGAAATTATACAATAGGAGTAAGTTTACTGACGAGCATATTCCACGATAGCAATTAAGTAGAAGGATCGAGTACGAGATTCCAATTCTAACTCGAGAGACGCATTCGGCCAAACACGACCATCCCCCCGTCCAGGTCCGCACCACAAAATTATTAGTCCCTCTGCGAGCACATGCCGCGCAAGGTCACGAAACATTTTGGATCCTGGCAGAATAAAACAGACAGATAAATAATAAAAATGTGTGTGTGTGTGTGTGTGAGAGAGAGAGAATGTTTGGATGTCTCCTTCCTTTTTCTCTCTCTCTGTTTTCAATTCTTGAGTATTTGTTTTTTTAACAGTTCTTTAATGAAGATAATTCTTCTTGAGCCTCCTTGTGCAATTTGTTGCATAATTTGATTTTTTTAAGTTTATGTTGGTTTAAAAAATGTGCTTTTAAGTAACCCACTGGTTCGACAGATATTCGGCGTTCAATGCCGGCATCTTCTCAGCGCTTTTAGAGTCACAAGTATCCGACGAGCAAGGTCGAGATCCCCACGACACAACGGACCATAGGAGCCTCGCTTGCATTGTGCTCATACCAACAAGCGCTCGGCAATCTCTCCACGTACAACGCCACTACGGCCTTCATTATTGATACGGCATGACACGAACCAATAGCTTCCGTCGACTTTCGGCTCGACATTCGATTCGCCGCAGTAAAGAAATTAAATAAACTATTATTGCATTTATTTACGGAAACCTAAACCCCTCTCCATATCCTATTAGTTTTTAGGTTTTGAAAAATGGCGCTACCGTAGGAAAAACTAATATCCTTTCTCGCCTATTCTCATCACTGACGACCCACGAATTGCCATCGAGGAGAACTAGGGACATGAGTTTAGGGTATATGTGCCTCGCTTGATCAGAAACCTATATGTTGTCCCCGAGGTGACCATACGGTGTCGATTGAGCGTGCACATCGCAATACACACTGCACACAACTCTATTATCTTCACTGAGGACCCAAGAATTGCCGTCGAGGGGATCTTGGTGCATGAGAGTGTGAGCACGTGTCTCACTTTATCGAAAACCTATAGGTTGTGCCTGAGGTGAGCATAGGGTACCGATTGGGCGTGCATATAGTAACCCACAACCTCGCTTAGCTGATTTGCGCGTTGCCCACGGGGTATTCAGAGCGCGTCAACGCGCACGCCCCTCGTATTTTCTTCAGCCGCGCTGGGGACACGCTGTGGCCCTTTCGCATTTCTCCTATGTATTACGTTTCTAGAGCCACCAGCACATTCAAACGAAGGGTCAAAGTTCCAAGCATTTGACATGAATTAACCAGTTTCTGGAATCGTTCCTTCACTTTACGATCCCCCAAACCCCCATTCAAAATTGTACATTACTTTAGTCTTTCTCCCTCCTAAGTGAAGCACTCATCAGGGATTAAGCAACGTGTGGCTACATTGAGACTAACAAGTTTTTGAAATTTATGAAAAAATAAAAAATTAGCAATTTCATTGTATAAGTAAAGCGTGTAAATAGAGACATCATACGGAAATGATAGTATATTGTGTAACAAGAAGTGAAACATTTTTTTTATCCGAGAGCGTCAGTTTTGTAAAGACGTAATGATAAAAAGACGTTGCACTCTATCGTACACGCGATACTTATGTAATAAAGGTATGATGTACAAGTTGATCACACTTGATGAAGATAAAGTTGACGACTTCTATAATCGTGTAGGGGCTACAGCGAATACAAGTATGTAGGGCATAACTAAAAAGACGCTGATAACACGCGTGAAGCACGACTGTGCTACATACTTAACCCTTTGCTGCCACGCTTTCCTGAAATCGCATAGCCGCCACACTGGGGCCAGATTGACCCCAGCGAGATAAATTGTTATTACAAAAAAGTTAGTGGATATTTTCACTTAAAATTTTGTTGGGAGGATCTTTAGAGGTTACTTTAGTAAGTGATTCAGGTTATTTAAGCAAGCATGGAAATCAGCAAGTGTCGCTGTTAATACTAGTTTCTTAAAATGAAAGCTTTGAATCACAAGTACAGCAGGCGGGGATCAATCTGACCCCAGTGTGGCAGCTTAGTGTTAAAATAATTTAAGCTGGCTATTGAAAACAGCAGATTACTTTACTCGTAGACAAAACATAAATAAACTAAAGAATTGTATTCACAGAATTAAAGAAATTCACAAAATTAATTCAATTCGCGGAATTCATGACATTCACGGAATTAATGGCAATGAAGAATTTCACGAAATCTATGAAATTAGCGCAATGCATGAAATTCACAAAGGTCACGAAATTCGCAGATTGCATAGAATTCAAGGAACTCATGAAATTTTTAGAATTCACAGAATTTATGGAATTCAAGAAATTAAATAAATTCATGGCAATCACGGAATTCGGGAAATTTATGGCATTTATAAAATTCGCGGAATTAATGGAATTCACGCAATTCACGGAATTCAAGCAATATATGGAATTTATGAGATTGATGAAATTCATGAAATTCGCGCAATTTACGGATTTGATGAAATTCAAGGAATTTCATTAATTCCTTGAACTTTGTGAATTCCACGATTTTCTTGAACTTCACAAATTAGTTTAATTCAGTTAACTGCTTGAATTCTGTGTGTTCGGTGAAATTCATGAATTTCAAGAATTCAATGCATTCCGCCAATTGAATGAATTCCATGAATTCATTGAATTCCTTGACTTCAATTAATTCTGGCAATTCAACGAATTCTGTCAATTCAATGAATTTCGTAAATTCATGGAATTTTGTGAATTTATGGAATTTCGTGAATTTAATGAATTTTGTGAATTTATGGAATTTCGTGAATTTAATGAATTTTTTGAATACAATGAATTCCGTGAATTTTTTAAATTGCATAAATTCCTTGAGTTACTCGAATTCTTTGGATTCTTTGAATTCCGTAAATTGAGCGAATTCCATGATTTTCTGATAATCCGTGAATTCTTTGAATTCCGTAAATTGTACGAAGTACCTAAATTCCGTAAATTGCGGGAATTCCTTGAATTCCGCTAGTTCCATGAGTTTCGCGAATTCCATGATTTCTGTGAATTCCAGGCGTTATATGAATTCCGTGTATTTCTTGAATTCTGTAAATTCGGTTAATTCCACGAATCCTTTGATTGCATTAATTCCCTGAATTCCATAACTACGCAATTTGTATACTATATATAAACAAAACATTTGGCTCCGGCAGAAAATGTATTTTTTTGGTCAGGAACAAGTTTTCTGATAAATGATCTAATTTTTTTTTAATTTTTCACTTCAATGGGTGTTGAAATATCCAGTGGCAAGTATGATACTGACTGTGTTACTAAATACTGGACTTGTATTATAAAATTCCAATACATGTGAGATGAGAAATTTCATTTTTTTAGATTCAAAATACACCTGTTAGGTTAAAAATTAATCTGTTTTGGTTGAGTAATCAACTAGGCTGCTGGACAAATTTATTTTTGGTTTAAATTCAACTGTCTTTTAAGTCGAAATTAAAATCCCTTCTTGTTAATTTTCGTTACTTAATGATTCATAATTTAATAAAAAATTGAACCATTTTGTAGAAAATTCGTTTCTTTTGTTTAAAAGTTCAACTATTTGGTCGTCTATGGAATCGTTCAGTTGATAATTAATTTTGTTTCCCTTACAAATTCATCTATTTTGTTATAAGTCATATTTTTGGTGGAAAATTTAACTGCTTTGTTGCACATTGGTCTCGCCTAATCGAAGATTCATCTCTTTTATGTGAAAATTCAACTGTCTTTTAAACAATTTGTTTGAAAGTTAGATTATTTGGTTAATCATTCATCCCTGTAGGATAAAAAATGCAACTATTTGTTTAGAAATTCAACTGCAGTGAAACCTGCATAATTCGAAGTAGAAAAAAATTAAGTGTTCGGGCGGTAGCGTAATAAAAAATATGTAATAGTAAAAATAAATACTAATAATCAACTTCAGACTGCACATGGAAAATATAAATTGAGTCGATTTCAACCTTAGATCCTCCTTTATAATGCCTCCTACTACTTTTGAAATTACTGGACGAAACAGCCAACGTTGATTAGATTGAACCATTTTAGAGACAGGGTGCACATAGTTTTTCAGTTTCTAAAATAAAAGTTATTGTACTTTGAATTATGGAAACTTTAAATTCCCTCAGGATTTCCAATTTATTTCGAATTATCGAATATTTTAAACATAGAATGAATAAGAGTCTCAGCAGGGATCAAAATTGAACTTCGAATTATCAAAAATTCATATTATCGGCTGTTTGAAATTTGAAAGTTTCCCTGAACTTTGCTCAAAATTCAAGTATTTTCCTATAAATATGTACTATTTGATAGTAGATGCAACTTTGTACTTCAAATATAATTTTTTTTTTTGAAAATTGAAATATTTTGATAAAAAATCCTCTTCTTGATTGAAAATTCGTCTTTTTGGTTTTAAGAATCAACTGTTTTGTAAAAAAAATCGAGCTTTTAGATATAAAACTTTTGATAAGCAAATTATTCTTGTTTGGCTTAAAAGTCAACCATTTTGTTTAAAATGAAAATGAAATTTGTATTTAGATCGTGGGGATAAGGTGTTCGTATTTGTGGGGTGAGGTCACCCTGACGGGTTCAAGCTTTGCGTGATACTGTGTGACGCAGCAGGGGGTAGGTTGAAAAAATTGTCAAAATAGCGTGACGTAGTTTTTGAAGGGCCCCTAAGAATGACGATATAATGCGCTTCTTATGTTCACTTTCAGCCTGGAGTTTCACTTTCACACGACCTGCTTGGACACAAAAATCTTTTTTACGATTTTGTTCAGCTTTATGTGCTTACACAGACGCTAAAATAGACATTAATCTGTAGCTACAATCTAAAGAAATTTTATGTAGCAGAAATTCAACCAGATGTAACGAGGAAGGCTAAATCTGAGAGCTTGAAAAATCATAAAACCATGATTCAGAAACTATATGTGACCATCCGCGAAGAAAGGGACGTACTGCGGAAAAAATCGATTATTCGTTTTGTATAGATATCGATCGTTATTTATTTGTTTTTCCACAATAAAAAATTATTCTTAGATTTAAAAATTTGAATTTTTATTCAACTGCAGAGGCAACCCTATTATGGAGTTCTAGTGCTGGCCAACCCCTTCAATCGTTCCTCCAGTAAAATGAAGCTACCGTGCGTTAGGTCCGTTTCTTCGCAAAATGTCACATGATACGTTTGTATCACGATCAAAGTGAAGAAATTCTCTATTTCATAATGTAACGCTCTTACCAGTAAGAAACGAGACCACTAAAGCCCTTGTTCTGATTACAATGCCGAGTACAAAAGTGAAAAAATCTGGGTATTTTTCATAAAAAGATGTTATGTTGCAATACTCAAAAATCCGGCTGAATATACGAATTTGGCTTTCTTACTTTCAAAAAGCATTTTAAACACATTCAACATGTTTGATTTCTGAAAAAAATTAGTGTGCTGGAGTGTATAATAAAAAACGTATTTTTGTACTGTTTTTATTATTTGTTCGTAAATATGCGTAGCGAAATTTCGCTATAAATAACTTGATTCTTCCGGCTTGATTCGACAGACCTTTTATTATTAAACCTAAAAATAAAGTTTTTTTAAAATTCATTTTTAAGTTTTAGTTTCAATCATATTACGGCTGAAAAACCAAACATTGAATCAGTTTGTTAATTTTGCACCTTTTAAGTTATAATGCAAACTTAATGACATTGCTCTGAACAAATTTGTATTGAAGAATCTAAAATTATACGAATTAGTCATTCGTGAAAGAAAGATAATGCACATAAGATGTGACAGTGATTAATGTTATTTTTAAAATTCTTACCAACTGTAGATCTTTTTTTTATATCCCCAAATATCATATATCCATTACTTAAAAATTAACCCTCAAAAAGAGTTCTATTGGAGACTCAGTTAGAAAGGATTCCAAGTCTTACTTGAGCCACAGCATCACCGGACCCCCAGTATTTTGTGGGAAGTAAACATTCTTGCTTGCTCATTCTGTAAGTGATCAAGCTTTAATTGAAAATTTAGTGAAATGAAAGTTAAATTAGGGTTTAATTTAAGGGAAAAATAAGAGGAGACTTCACTGCCAATTGGTGACCTTCAGAATTTTAAGTCAAAGATCTTATAATTTAAGCATTTAAGCAAATCGGTCGGTTATGGTTTCACTGCTTACATAACCGAAACGATGTCACGTTGACGATGATCATTAATCATAAGCCCATCCACTCCAACTTGGTAATCGGGTAATAACACGTTACCATTAACCAACACACACTCTTTTACGAGCACTTTGCTACGTTACGGCGGAACAAAAAAGCACGAAGTTAGAAGACGTGAATCTTTTTTGTGTCGTCACCGCGCGATTGTCCCTAGTATAATTAATTCATCGTACTTATACACTTTAGGGACTGGAAATGTTGAATGTTTATTCACAAAGCTCCTTATCTAAAAAGCTTTTAAAAGTTGAAGACAAGAGGCGACTATTATAACAAACATATCTAAAATCGTGTCATGAAGAATTACTTTAATTTAATCAACTCATAAAATCTTTCAAATATGAGAAAGTTCGTAAAGCTTTATTTCATCTATGCAGAATATAGTAATGACTGTGTTTATTTTTATTTTTAAGATCTAGATTAAGGGAAGTTTGTACCGAATTCAATATCCGCAATAGATCTATGCAGCTCTCGAATTTGAATAAAATTTACCCCGGATTTATATAGAATTATCATATTTCTGATGAAAATTGAATACTAAAAATGGTTAAATGTTTTAATTTTTTAAATAAAAGAGATAGAAACAGATAATAACCTTCTATATAATACTTATTAATTCTTTTAATCTATTTTTATAATGCATTTTTGTTAAGTGTTTGTTTTCTTTAACAAATACACCCGAAACCAAACTCGCAAACTCACTTTAACCTTCGAATGACCTTCCAAGTTGGCCTTAAGGTCAAGGTCATCAAGGTCATTGGTACCAAATTCAACCCATCTTTGTGTTGCCCAAACGCATTAAAAGAATAAAACAAAAAAATCCTGTTTTTCATGAGTTTTAAAATTTGACCTCGATTTAACCTTTATTTGACCTCGTGAAAATTGACTCTAGCTGTCATATCGGACGTAAAATTTCTCACATCAATTGCATGTTTTAATATACAACCATATGCACAACAATAGAATCCGTTAAACCTTAATTCAATAATGAGCAATGACGTCGCAGGTGCTAGCATTGAAAATCTTCTTATACTCAAAATCATGGAAAAAATAAACAAAATCCCACCCCTCGCCGTAAATGGCGAATTGAAAGAAGCAAAGCAAGATTTATTACACCAAAAATCTAAGGTTACATATGAGCTAACCTTCGAGGAATTTGATAGATGGAGAAAACAAAACAGAAAAACGTTCTTTCATTGATCATCTACATTTTTTAAAGAAATTCACTTCATATGACGTTCCTCGCACAATTTCGTAAAGGGCTTGAATAGAATATCTTACATCACTCACAGGGTAACATACGTATTTACGTGGGGCCATGGTCTTTTTACTTGTCCTGAGAATATTGACCTCCCCGTGGTAAAGACGTGCCTAACTCTACTTGTGCTTATTCTTTATTGCTTTTGATAGTTTGTGAACTTTTTGAATATTTCAAGAAAAAAAAGTATCCAGCCCTTTTTAAAATAAGTAAAATTCATTTACAAATTATTTCTAAATAACAAATTTTCTATTAACTTTTTCAAAGAGTTTTAATTTTCCTTCGAACTACGCACTGCTCATCCGAAAATTGAATTCTTGGAACAAAATTCAGTTTAACAACTTTTAGTCTCGAGATGCTTGAGGTTCAACGCGTGATTTGTAGGTAGGGTTTAAATCTTTATAGAGAGCCAGCTTTCAAACTATTTAAACATGCGATGATATATGTAAGGGACCGTATAGTGGAATTAGGCAGTAAATACTATTAAAAAAAAAGATTACATAATGATTTTAAAAATTCCTTTTTTTGTGCAAGAACCGTCTCTTGAATTTTTATTGACTGTCTGTCACTTGACATTCAGAGCTCTGTCTGATATTTTCGATCAGTTTTTTAAAAATGCTATTTTTATATTGCATGCTATTTAATGATTATCGATAATTTGATTTATTATGAAAGGTTATGGATTTTAATTTACTTTCTCTTATATCTAAGACGATAATACAAAGTTACAAGATTTTTCTTTTAACGATTTTTTTCTTGTAGATTTCTCTAGCCATATACGTAACGGTATTATGTCCAGACAGAGTCTAGTTAAACCCAATTTCCCCAAACCATGCTCGCCTACTATACTCTTCGATCAGGGAGCAGTTCACGTAAACTTTTAACCACATCATTTTCACGTGTTTCTGCGCTAAAGCTGCACAAGTCGATTGGTCAGTTAGGTCAAATTGAGATAAAAATCACGCGGTTAAAAGTTACACGATCGACCTCCCAGAGCGAAAATGGTGATATAAGCCGTACAACATATAAGCTTCCCACACACAGTAATTCCATGTCGCTTCACGGATCCCTAATTTTCGATAGCGACGATACAGCATTCTCGATAATATTAATTATGCATTCTGGATAGCATCAAGTAATTATGTTCTAATCATTAATTGCAATCGACTGATGGGCGATCTCATCATGAAATATGGAAACATTGGTTGATAAATCTGCGTAAACTGGCCTCACTTCCAAATCACGGTTCCTTAGTAAGTAAATGCACCATGAATTTCCGATGATAACACCGGCACAAAAAAAGTGGTCGTTTGCACAGACAAGAAATATCATTTGCTATGTATTTTGAGATGCTAATTTGAAATACGGGGTCAGAGTTAAGTTTCACAACGTCGTTTTTTTTAATTCTCAAAAACCACCCTTGAAAATGGAAAATTCGCATGAAATACATACATACCTTGTAGCTATGTATTTTAAGGTGCTGAATCTGAATCTGAAGCCAGCACAAAAAAAGCTAAAGTTAAATTTTGTTGTATGTAAAATTTCCCTCTGTAAAAGTTTATACGCTATTTGGCGAAAGTTCATCCTGCTACGGAATAAAAGCTGTCGTCTGCTAAGGCTTCTTTAGCAGTAATGGTAAAACGGTAAAGTATCATTGAATACGAGCTGTAAATCGGTACACCAGGTTTGAAACAACAAAGAAAAAACAAAATTTAAATTTTTTTGCAGGTAATACTTGCAACGCTTCAAAATTAAACATATTTTAGTGAATGTTTCACCCAGGTTAGGAGAATAATTCTGACCTTGTCTACTGCTTCACGCTGAAGTGAGCAAATTTCGTTAAAACCTGTAGAATCAGCAGCAGAAAACACGAAAAAAATTTGTTCTTACTGATTTATCTCCTCCAAAATAAATTAAACTATTGTATACAAATTAGAACTTATTTAATACCATTTAGCAAAAAGCGCAAAAAGCAACTGACAGATGGGAATCCCCATTTATGTCTTATTTAATGAAGTTAACGGGCGGTAGATAGCGCTAGCGTCTTAATTCTCGCTACATCTTCCATTCATGTAAAGTTTACGTGGCAAGGTTAATTTTTGTTGCGGTGAATCTTTAACCTGGCATCGATGTAAACTTAATCCTTCGTTTTTTTCTGCGAGAAATAAGTTTTATCGCATAATTTTTTGTTTATATCAAGAGAATATCCTTGAAAATGGACAATTCGCATAAAATGCGTAAAAAACTCAGTGTCTAGGCAATTTTAGTAGGAAAAGAGACTGAATGGGTCCACAATGGATCCGAGAATCACTCTCTAAACCGGAAAATACTGATAATTCGCTGAATAAACAGTTTGGATAGGAAAATAGACTGAATGTTTTAAAATTACTGATTTTAAATTGAGGATGAGAAACATCCCTTACCTGAGTATTTTAATTTCAACCTTCAATAATTTTTAATATAGTTCGAGAAAAAATTTACACAATATTTTAAAATTTAAACAATCTTTTTATTTATATATAGTTTTATTCCTACACGCATTACATGCTAATTTTCCATTTTCAAGGGTATTTTCTGCATATTTAAAAAGAAATGATCCGATAAAACTACACTGAGAAACTTTAATTCAGAAAAATTACTAAAATGGGTAGTAAATGGAGGCAAAATGCTAAAATTTCGGGATTTTAATATTTAAATAATAAGTT
>JAAAKG020071005.1:0-17309 GCA_010014905.2 Druon quercuslanigerum
GATGTTGAGAATTTAACTGAAATCTTTTTTGGCTAAAAATTCATTTATTTTTCTGAAAATTCATGTTTTGATAGAAATTCATATTTTGATAGAAATTTAATCTTTTTCGGTGGTTAAAAATGCAAAATTTTAGTAGTAAAAAAGAAATAGGTTATTTTGTTGAACAATCATATCGTTAGGTAACAAAATTTCATATAATTATTAACTTGTATGGTCATCATGGGTAATAAATAATTAAAAGAATAAACTAGAACGGTCTTTGGCTCACCACTATTCGTGTCTTTCTCACTCACTTATTCATGTTGCGAGAAAAAAAGACAAGACAACCAAATCGTAATGCCTGCTATCGCCGAAACTCAGAATGGGTAAGTCACTGGTCGTCTTTAGTCGTCTCTGATCATCACATGGTATTCGCTAGAGTAGTCTCAGTAGTCTTTCTAGAAGTCGGGCAGTACTTAGCAGTCTGAATAACAGGGACTAACATGAATTCTCAATGAATACCTCCTCGGGAATTTCGTCTCGTCGAGGTATGCGCATGTATAAGGTCCCGAATCTTACCGACATTACAGTTTTCGCAAGGGAAGACTCAAATTCGGTTTTTTTTATTACTTGAAATACAATTTGAAACTGGATTATATACATATTTAACTATTTAGCATATAGTTATTAATTATGAAATAAAGCAAATTTATTTAAGTACCTAGGTACCGATCTACGCAACAAGAAAATATCAGTAGTGACCACTGGCGGTATATATATGAACTATATGTATAATATTATAACATATTATATATATTATACATTATTATTTTATTCAAAACTTTCACTCGGGTGAACCCGGGTATACATCACAGCCACGGAGGAAGTCAAGTGACTAATGAAATCAGGATGTTACTAGTTAATCTAATACGATGCTTGAAACCGCGTGCGACGATGCTGTAGGTATACAATTACAAGCGGCCACGAGCGTTGGAGGTGACAACAGTCACCCCTAGATTATTATTTTAATTATTATTATTAATAACACCATCTTTGAGGAGAGATTTCACTAAATTGTTTCAAAGAAACTGTTCACCAAACTGTTGGAACAAGTTAAAACAGGTTTGTACTGGTTGGTAGAAACTGGTGCATACCTGAACCAGTTATTTTTATTATTTTTATTTATTTATGTTCTTAAACATTACAAGTATTTATATCTACATTATTGCTACCATTATTATCGTTTAAGTGAGAGTGAAGTTGCCTTACTTTTTCGTGATAATTTTTTCGTATTTGGAGAAGTATGGTGTGTTATCTTGTTGTTTTCTCCCATAATCTTCACATAAATATTATGATATAATGTTTCTTTGAAACGGTTTAGTGTCAAAGAAACTGTTCACCAAACTGTTTGAACAAGTTAGAGCAGGTTTGTACTGTTTGGTGGAAACTGGTGCACACCTGAACCAGTTATTTTTGTTTTATTTATTTATGTTCTTAAACGTTACGAGTATTTATATGTACATTATTACTACCATTATTATCGTTTAAGTGTGAGTGAACCTGCCTTACTTTTTCGTGATAATTTTTTCGTATTTGGAGAAGTACGGTGTGAGTTATCTTGTTGTTTTCTCCCATAATCTTCACATAAATATTATGATAATGAACATTGATACATAATATCCCAAGATTATTTACACTGCACACTTTCAAACATGAAAACATTATGACGAAGAATATAAATCAAGTGCACTTACACTGAAACGATAATAACGGCAGTAATAATTAAAATATAAATACTCATAATATATAAGATCATAGATAAATAAAAATAATACTAATGACTGCTTCAAATATCCTATCTAGTAAATAAGAGGATTAAAAGGGAAAAAGGGGCAATGATAGCTATGTTCGTGGACTTAAAGGCAGCGTTTGACTCATTAGACCGAGGCGAGATAGAAAAAGTTATGATAAAAAAGAGGATAAGGGAGGGATTAATAATTAGAGCGTCGAAAATTTTTAGAGAGACAAAAAGCAGGGTAAAGGTAGGGGATCAAGTAGGAGATAGTTTCTGGTTAGTGAGACGAGTGAGACAAGGATGTCCTCTGAGCCCGCTTTTATTTAATATATTAATATCAAACTTGGAAGAAGAAATGAGGAGAAAAGGTTGGAGAGGAGTTAGGATAGGGAAGGAAAGGATATATACACTGGCATACACAGACCACATAGTGCTGATGGTAGAGGATGAAGAAGGGATGGCGGGCTTGATTACAGGATAAGAGAAATACTTGGATGGGAAAAAGCTAGATTTAAATGTAGAAAAGACATAGAGAATGAGGTTTAGAAAAGAAGGGGGCGACAAAAAGAATGGACGGGGAGATGGAAGGGTATAAAGATAGAAGAAGTGAAGGAGTTTAAATATTTGGGATACATTTTGCAAAAGAATGGAGATCATAGGGTTTATATAAGAGAAAGGATGAAAAAAGCAGCAGGGGTAATGAAACAGATACGGGGAATAGGAAAAAGAAGGTTAAACAAAAATTGGAGACGGAGAATATGGTTATTTGATATGGGACAGAGACGGAGAATATGGTTATTTGTTATGGGGCAGAGATATGGGGATGTAAAGAAAGGGTAGATATTGAAGGCTTACAAGAAAGATATATAAGGTGGACATTAGGGGAAGGTTGGAGGACGCCACGATATATGGTGAGAGAAGAAGCGCAAAGGGATAAATTAAGTATTAAAGCGAGAAAGAGAGCATGGAAATTTGAGAAAAAGCTGAGGGAGGGAAAGGGAGGGGAGCTGGCGAGAAAGTGTTGGATGGAAATATAAGAGAGGAGAGGGAGGGCGATAGAATGAACGAGATGGGAAGAAGAAAAGAGGGAGTTTTTAAATGCTAGAGACATGGAAGACGGAACTGAAGTAAACTATGAAGAATTGTAAAAAAGGACAGGGAAAGACAATTAATAGAAAGATGGGGGATGATTGAGGAATCAAAATACAATAAATAATATAAGATGATAAAAAAGGAAGGTTTACCAAAGTATTTAGAGGAGAAATGGGGAGAGGGAGGGTGGACCAGAATAGCAAGATTTAGATTGGGAAACGAGGTAAGAGAGGGGAGATATTGGGAAAAGAAAGAGAACAGAAAGTGTAGAATATGTGAATGCGAGGAGGAAACATGGGAGCACGTATTGGAAGGATGTAGAAGAGGAATGGAGGATAAAGGAAGCTGGTAAGAGAATGTGGTTAAGATTCCAGGGGAAGATGGATTAGGAGAAAAATGGATGAAGGAGTTGGAGGGTGCTAGGGAAGCGAATGAGAGCAAATGAAAGAATGCATGTAAAAAAATGGTAAATTGCAGGACAAAAAAATGGAAGAATAAGGAAACGGAAGTTGCCTAGATTAGAAGCGTTAAAGTTGTAAGTAATGGATATGTAATGACATAACATTATGTAAATAGTTATAAATATTTGTAAATATTAGGGTTGAAATTTTCTTTTTGTTGTTTAATATGTAAGCGGAAATATTGTAAGGAATGGAAGTCATGTAAATCCTTAGGGGACACATTATTAATAAAGACTGGTTCAAATATCCACGATATTCCTCTAACCACTGAAAACCTGCTCTAACTTTTTCCAACCTGTACCATTTAGTTGCAAGGATACTTTTACACGGGAAGTTCAAATATACATAATGTTCCTTTTCGCAAAGGAAGCAATGTGACGAAATTGTAAGTGAAGGTGTAAATATAGTCTACTTAGTTTCAAACGATAATAATAATATTCGTATTATTATTAATTATTTTTATTATATTTGTGTTATACTTTTTTCATGTTTTTCTTTAAACCTAATCATTATTACTGATAATAATAACCACTTTAAAACAATCTTGCAGATTTTTCCTTGTTGGGACAGCTTGGTGAAAGCTCGCCTGAAAGATACTGTTATTAATATTAATAATAATATCAATCTATTTTAAGGTTTAGGGGATGTTAAAACATGCTTAAAAATTAATTTAATATTTTTTTAATCTTTTTAGTTCGTAAGCATAAAAATTTTGTTTAGGTAAGTATGATTGTGAAATATTAAACTTTTAGCGAAATCTATCAGAGTTTTTTGGTAAACAAAAATTTCACTAAAATAAGCATTTTTCTATTAATAGGCATATACAAATTAAAACTTTAACAAGGTTTTGTCGAAAAACTGTTAGACTAATCGTCCTTATTATCGACGCTCTTGGAGGTGCAAAGCTTTCATGGGTTAATAGCCTGAGAAGCATCCCTGCCCTTCAACAACTGACCTACTATGTCACGGTAATGACACATGATTTTGATGAGATCTGGTGCAGTTTTTCAGAGTAACACCCGCTCCTGGCGAAATCCTGCGGTTGTCCTTATGACAAACTTTTAATTATGAATTTTTCAGTGTATCCTATATCCAGTTCATTGTAAAGGTTTTTTCCTGCTCTACAGCTTTTGAATTACCGCGATAGGAAACAATATTTTTTCGCGCAGTTAATAAAGAACAAGAACTCATTTTCGTCAACTTTTTTGTCCTCTATATCGTACATTTGTGATTGTAGCGCAGCGACTGCATAAGTTTATTTGTTTATAACAATGTACTCTACATTTTTTGCTTAATTTTGCTCTGTAATATGCCGTTCCCAAGAAAAATCAAATTTTAAAGCATTTTGAGTTTTGTCGAAACGCACAAGAGGAGTGGGGGTCCAGCTTTTTGTTTTAAGGTTATTTAAATTTCCCGGTAACGTCTTATGAAATGAAATAGCTGCGGGAATTTTTTTCACAAAAAAAAAAAACAAATTTGCTGTACTTTTCAAGAATATGACCTAATATTTTGGCAACGTTATTCCCTTCTATTTTGCTCAACTTTAATTGTATCGCAACGAATACATAAGATAATTTGTAGATCATAGAATTTTCTACAATTTTCGTTAAAATTTTTTTTCCTGAGACCTTCCGTTTTCAGGAAAAATTTTAAATCCACCAAATGGGTATATCTTGTTACTTCAAATTAGCTAACTAAAGAGAATGAATGAGAAAATATTGTGTATTTTGTTAATAAAAAACGCCATTTTTGGGTGGATAACCTCAAATATCTCAAAATCCTCACCTGTTGGGCTACTTCCGATTATTATTATTATTTTTTGCAGGCCTGCGTTATCGCATAATTTACAAGATAATCAATTAACACGTTAGATTCTTCATGAAGGTGGTGCTATAATAAAACAATAACATCGGAATCGTATAGAAAATCCTCAAGAACATAAATAATAACCTATCCGTGCAATACCCTATGCCTGTATAGAGGTAAGGGGTACTAAAATACGTTTAGTGGTAGGAATGGGTTCATCGAGAACTTATATAAGTTCAGTAGGGTTTCAGGTACTCGATACTGGTGGTTATAAAATCGATCGCTGAATGGTAGTCGCTGTCATGATGGCTAATGGTACCATTCAGTCTGTTATTGGCGAAGGGTGACTGCCAGCCCCCTTCTTAAGAACCATTCATTTAATCATATTATTGACGACGGGTTAATGAGGTGTTGAAGAAAGATGCGTATCCGATTCCGTTTATGGCGAAAAATCTAGAGCGCTTAAATTCAAGCCATTAGAACCATTAGACGATGGGATGAAGCAGGGCTGAAGCTCAGCCCAGATAAGTATAAATTCTGTCCAACGGAAGTCAAGTGTTTGGGAACCAAGCTAACTAAAGATGGGCTGTTATTAGACGATGATAAGGTCCGCCCCATACTTAAATATTCTTTACACAGAAACGCTAAATAATTCAGATGTTTTGCAGGGTCTACGTCATGGTATAGGCGATTTATTACGGACTAAGCTAGAGTCTGTGGGCCACTCACTCGTCTAAACCAGGAAAATTACAATTTCTTCTGGGGAAAAGAGCAGGACGAGGCATTCCAGATCTGACAGCAGCATTGGTGTCCTCGCCTATATTGTCGTACGCCGACTTCAATCTGCCATTCTTGGTCCGAACAGACGCCAGTGACTTCGGCTTGGGGGTGGTCATCACCCAAATTAAGGACAAGAAAAACCGTGTGATCGCATACGCTAGTCAAGTCATGTCTAAAGCAGAGCGTAACTACACAACAAACAAAATAGTATGTCTGGTCGTAGTATTGGCCATAAGAAAGTTTCGGCACTGTCTCGAAGGGTGGTGCATTGTTAGTGATGGCTGACCGCAGTAGACTCCGGAATAGATCAATGCACAAAATGCCGGATGCACTATCCCCTACGTTCAATGATAAAGAAATCGACCATATTTCGGCCGTGATGCCTGTTGAGGATGAAAGGTACTCCAGACCGTACCGTACTGCACAGAGGGAAAAAATTGTTTTTTTAGTTCAAAATAACGTACAGTCCACAAATATTGACCAATTTGGACAAGAAAAATTTTAAAAAACAGCTCATAAGATTTCTAAGAGAGTTGTCGAGCCTGATTTTTGAATTAGGTTTTCAATTTTTTTATAAATAAATAAATGTGACGAAAAAAATTGCCATTTTTTCTATTTGACGTTCTCCGTGCTCTTCAATAATAGGACGATTGTTGATATCGTCTAAGTTGCATAAAGTAACATTAGTTAAAGATGTTCTTATAGTATACAATTAACAAAAAAAATGTTTGTAAAAAAAATTATTTGTTGAAAAATGTTTTTTACGATTTTCCATAATTATACGTTTTCTCAAGTTATATTGCAAAAAATATGAATGGAAGCATTATTATATGAAAAAAATTTCTTTTAAGATTATAGATGTTTATAGTATAAAAAAATTTAATAAACAAATGCATTATTGGGGCATCTGTCGGCGGAGCACTTCTTTTTTTCGATATCATACTTTTAATTTTTGATCTTCATAATAAATTAAGCCAGGCCGATCAGCAATTCTCGCAGCCGACGTTTCAATCAAACGAATCGCCTAACAAGAAAAATCTATAAAGGAAAAGGAAAAAGCAAAACAAAATAGACAGCAACAACTAACAGATAAACGCGAACAAAACAGAAAGAAAAAGAAGAAAAGAAAAAGCAACTAGCCGGAAAACTTCCCGTCCGAAGACTTCCGAATTATTACGATACAAACAACAGCGATTGAAATTTGCATTAATTATTTGATTAGTTTATTTTTATTTGACTAAAACGCCCTTAAAATTTGTATGAACAAATTCGAAAATTATTTTAGTTCATTCCAAATCGTAGGGTTTTACTTTACTTTTATTTACTTCAAAAAGCCCTTAAAATGTATGTAAAAAACTCGCAAATTATTTTAGTTCATTCAAAATCGTAGGGTTTTACTCACAAATTAGATGAAAATTCAAAATTTTACTTTTTCTGACGATTCGCTGTAAATAAATAGGGGGTCGGTTTCGGACCATCTTCTTTGAACGTGCCTCAAACGTAGACTTTATCTTTCGCCTCGGCATCTCCCACTTAATGACACACCAATCATCGCCAACCGGCAAGGTTTTACTCTACAGAGTAAAACCTTGAACTCAGCAACAAATTTATTTTTGGCACTTTTATGGCCTTTACCAGTTAGGCGGTCGGTATGGCCCCAATCTCCTCTGCAATTAATGTGATGGGTTTTCCTCTACTGACTGGCCTACTTATCACATACTACGCTATGAAGAGTATGAGATTCATTCTTAACAAACTCGAACAAGCGGATTGCGACTTTATTTATAGTTTCGTATGTTATTGTACAAACCATATCTTCTTATGTTACTGTACTGACAAGATGTTTAAATGAAAATAATGTAATGCTAATTCTTTTTCTTTTACTGATCTTATATCAATATTTTTATCAAGCATGGTTTTATTCTTAAGTTATAAGAACATGTCTTTCTAACTCCGTTAGGATTCGAGCACAGATCTTTAGATTGCCGGTCAGTTTCTCTAACCTACTAAAGTATGGAGAGTACAAGATTCATTTTTGACAATATACAATATACAATAATTTAAATTATGTTAATATTTTAATATTTTGGACATGTTGTTGTAAAAAGCATATATTTTCATTTTACGTTATTGACCGAATATTTATAATAAAATTATTTGATGGTAATTCTTGTTTGCCCACTGGTCTTATATCAGATTCCCGGTTTAGTACTTTTAGTTGTCTAAGTCACAGAGTCGGTTTCCTCTCCGTTTCATGGCATACCAATATTTGTTCACGGATGCTTTTTAACAGATAAACTGCAGTCCCGCTATAGAAGCCGTTTCGGGGGTACCCCTTATCTCCTTTGTGCAATCTTGGGACTCGCCAAACCATGAACAATCAGGGCCGTGTGAATCATTTCCGTTGGAGATTCGTCTTAAAAATATTTTCTTTGTTTTTTTGTTGGTTTTATAATGTCATAATGCATGTGAAAATGTGTATGCTCGAAAATCAAACTTTGTAATAGTACGGATTTTTAAATATGTGCGTAAATATATCAGGATGGCCATTTTAATCCAAGAAAAAAAATCGTGGTCATTTCAAATGTTAGCGGTTTGCAAAAATTGTTCACGGTTATTAAAATAAAAAAATTCTAATTCTAAGACTAAGCATTTTTAATTTAAAGGAATAAAAAAACTAAAAGTTAAAACACTCAACTTGAAAGTCGTGAATTTTAATCATTTTAAACTGACGTTTAAAAATTTTTTGATTAAAAAACTTTTTACTCGAATGCTCAATAATTTTCACGTTTGAAATGGAAAGTAGTATCGCTTTCAAATTAAACAAGTTCAAATGAAATGCATATAAACTTCAAATTAAGAATTTTTAATTTGTGTAAATAAGAGTTTAAAGGTTCAGATTCAATTCTAAAAATATAAATCCACGTTATCATTTTCAATGCTCTAAATTAAAGAATCAATCCATGAACTTTAAGTTTTTCAAAATTATATTATTTTCAGCTTTAAATTTTTATTTCCAAATCTTGAGAACTATAAAAGTTGTTTTAAATTTTATCAAATTTTAAATTAGGTTTGAAGTTTTTTCAGAACTTCAAAATATTTCAATAAGTAATAGATGGTAAAACATAAATGTTTTCTATCACAAATTGTCTACTCCAAACGATTTAAATTTTTAATTGTTCAAGTCTTCAAGTCTACTTTTTATAAATTCTTTAAATTAAAAATTTCAGGTTAAAAATAAAACTCTAAAATTGAAATTTTTTCATTTAAAAGATTTTTTAATTAATCATTGTAAACTGAATGGTATCATAATTGAAAAAGATCAAGTTTTTATGCCTTTTAGAAACCTAAACGCTTCCTCTTTCTTTTCTTAGACATTTTCGTAATGCCTGGTTACAGCTGGTTAGACAAAGCCTAATTTAAACATTAAAGGACTAAAAGTGAACCGAAGCGAATGTTGTGCGACATTTTTCGAACTGACTGAAAATGACTAAGACAGACGACACGATGAACCGCCGAGGATAGTTCCCGTTTTTTCATACACTCCTGCGTTGTTTTGAAGTTGCTCCGCTGCCCTAGCAGTGTCACTTTCTCGGCCCCTTGGACCACCTTGTCCTCTATAACGAGTACATTTTTTTTAAACGCAAACGTGAAACTCACCGAAGTGAGAGTTCTGTATATTTCGCCATTGTATAAAACCATCCCAACAACCTTAACAGTTCTTTTTTACAACTTGGCTTATAGCTCGCAGAACTGATTGCGGAATGTGAATTGGATGATTCTCTTCTGAATCGAACTGCCGCCATTGAAATGGTCTTGGAAATTAAAGGATTTTAATTCGCCATCCCTACTTTAAAATCTGCCAATTAGCGAACTCAGTTTGGAAAGCAATTTTTTATTCTTTTACCGCGTTTTTAAAATACATTGTAATTTAGGAATTTATTCTGAATTTAAGGGTGTATAAGACATATCCTACAATATCGTGATTAGTAATGAATCCGAATTTTCCTATTGTATATGGATAATGATTCAGAAACTTTCCACTGAATTAAAAATCTGATTGGTTCTTTGTTCTTAGGTAGTATTTTATAATATAACAGTGGTAGATGAGACGGGTTAAAAAATCGGCTTCCTTAGAATGCCAAGTTTCCTTGCAATATTTAATTTTAATTCATTTTTATTACAGGAAGTGATAAAAGGAGTGCAGTTAGTTTACGATTTTGCAACATTGAGACGTCCGTCACAAATGAATCTTGAGGAGTTAGAGGAAATGAAAAAACATGGATCACAAACTCAAAATGTTCTAACTGTGGATGGAAATATTCTATCGCATCCAGAATCCATATCAGTACCCAATACCCCGGATACGCCTGATGTGTCTACATTTGCTATCGATGATGAATTCAATTTGCCAATTTCGTTAGCTATTTCCATTTTATTAGGATATATTTTCATCGGGGCAACTCTTTATCACTTATGGGAACAAGAATGGAGCTTCTTCGAGAGCTTCTACTTCGTTTTCATTTCCATGAGCACAATAGGATTTGGAGATTATGTTCCAACGGTACAGACTACTACATAAGTATAAGCGTGATAGTTTTAAATACTAGGAAACGTTCAAAGCATCACTATGTATTATTAACAGAATGTGTCGCCAAAGTTTGTAATAAGTACAGTATGTTTTTCATGGTTTCAGCATCCTATGTACATGATGTGCTCAATAGTGTACCTTGTATTTGGTCTGGCTCTTACATCTATGTGCATTAACGTTGTTCAGGTGAGTTAATTTTCAGTTACATAGCATTGTCACTAGTGGATAACGAGTGGTCTAGAACTCTAGTGTTATTATATATTTTATTAGACTACTAATCGATAAAGTTTAGCGGTGCGGCTAGTATGATTTCATTTAATTTATTATTTAACTTTATTTTTATAGGTAATTTTCTTATAGATATTTCTTCTTGTGACTATACATGACAGTAATCTTAGCTTTCAACAATAGTAAAACATTTTTGATTACAGTGAATTAATATTCACTGCACTTCTTCATTAATAATCCTACAATACATTTGAGATACCCAATAGTTCGCGTCTCAGATGGCGGTATTTTTAAGGTATAAGGGGCACTCTGCAGGCGTATTGCCCATATGAAGACAGGTCCGCCAAATGTGTATTTTCAAGAAATGTTTGTAATAACAAATTCCGCATCTCACACTTTTATTACTATTGTAAAATATTTAAATTGTAGCACACAAATAATCAAAACAGAACTCTATTGATGACAAAAAATTTGTTTCACTAATAGTATTTGGCGAATTTTAGTGATCTCAAAACATTCTCGGGTGAAAATTGTATGACTTTACACTATAATTTTATATTTAATGCCAGGATGAGTATCTTATTTGGCGGCGTTTTTTACCAACGTTTCTTTCGATGGTTTTTTTGACAAAAAACTTTGTGGAACAGATTGTCCGCCATCTTTATTAAAAATATAAGGTGACCCCGCACACATCTATGGAAAACATGATCCTAGTCAAATTGACTGAAACTGTTGTATAATGTAGTTTATAATATCCTGATAAAATAAAGTGCTTAGACACTGGGTCCAAAAAACGCCAGGTTTAGAGATAGGAGGGACCATATGTCACTTTTCATGGACACGAGAGCAGTTCCACGGACCCTAGAAGACTGTTTGCCACTACGCTGCGGGATCATGCCGAACTTTCTGTTCTTTTTATATTTTGTAGTTTGGGACCCCCCAAACAATAATATCCATGTCTCAATGTCGAGAAAAGGATACTTTTTCGTAGGTGTTGTACCAAAGTTAACGTTTCATGCATACTCGATGAGTTCCACGGACCCTCTAAGACTGTTTGGCACCACGCTCAGGGATCATACCGATTCACTGTCCCTTGGATATTTTGTAGTTTTCGACCCCTTGAATAATAATATCCATGTCTAAAGGTCGACGAAAGGATATTTCTTTATTGGTGTTATATCGTATGTCGCTTTTCATGCAGATGAGAAGAGTTACAGCGACCACAGAGGACTGTTTGGCACCACGCTTAGACATCATGCCAAACTCGCTGTCTCTTTGATATTTTGTAGCTTAGGGCCTCCTGCGCTGTACCCAGAATGATCATGTTATAAAGACATTTGAGTTTTAGTACTCCGCGACCACCTTGACTTAATGTACATGCATTTGTTTGCGTTTGTATCCGATATCGAGGGATTTGAGCTTATTCATGGAACCACTCGAAATGAATCGACTAATATTGGGACGGTAAACATCCTTGATTCAGGTACGTTGTTTCTCGTCAAAAGTAAAGGGTGGCTTACAGTGCTTCTGTCATAGAGCTTCCGTCTTCGGGGAAGCAAATTAAATTGTCCTCGCTTTCAATAAAACTTGGCGCATGTTTCTAACCCAAACTCCATTCTAATTTACCGAGTATACTTCTCAGGTTGTTTTCCAGATAAGCTAGTGAATCTGGTTTTCCAAGGATATATCAATTTCTCCATGCACTTCCCTCTATGTAGATGAAACTTCAATCCTTCTAACAAAATAGAGGAATACCTTTCCTGTAAAGTACTGTAGAATAAATGTGTCATGAGATTTGACCGCACTTTCCATTACTTTCCTTCCCAACCAACACTTATTCTTATTTTCCCTCGCCTAACTTCTCATCTACCCTCCCATCACTTCTCCTTCCTTTTCCTCACACCCCCACCCGCACTATGGCATAATGCGGATTGATAAAGAAAAGCCACGGAATAATTCTGAATGAATTTACGCGTTGCTACGGAGTTAGGCGGAATGGAAATTTTACTCTAAGGTGGATTTATACGGTAGGAAAATTTTCAATACGGAATCATTCGGATAGCGATTGGAATGGAACGGAACCATTGACGAAATGATTCTTGAACCAAGAAGATTACTTTTCGACGACGCAAGAATAATTTTGAACAAACTACTTGATTTTTCAACGAAATACACTAGACTTTCCATACAAGCACATTAGATTTATGCGCACGAAAAATTGTCGACAGTGTATGAGAGGAGCAGCGGGGCCGTAAGTAAAGGTCGTACACGGACAGTCACTCCACTTAAAACAGGAGCATAGCGATAAAGCGCAGGACACCAACGCAAGACAAATTTTTAACAAAATAGATGAATTCTTACCAAAAAATATAAATTTTTAACCAAAAATAGAATAGTTTAATTTTCAGTTAGCATGTATGTTTTTAAGCAATTAGAATAATTTTTTTCAAAGAAATAGTTCAATTTTTAAGCGAAAGAATGAATGCTGTACCAGAAAGATCAAATATCTGTAAAAAAATGAATCTGTAAAACAATTGAATTCTTAAAAAAATGTTTCTACGAAAAGAAAAAAAGTTGTAACAAAATACAGAAATTTTCTAACAAATACTGGGACTAAACTCAAATTTACAGGATTAATCGAACAAGCACTGATATAAATACCTTGTAAATTTCGAATTGTGGCGTTTCTCTTCCTACGAGCTACTCATTCTCAAAAATATGGAAAACCACTGAAGTGTTAAGTTGTGAAGTGGAATTTGGTTTATTACTGGCAAGAATTAACCATCAGTGCTGAATTTCATCATGCACATAAATGTCACAGTTTTCTTACTCTGGAACTTTTTCAATAATAAAAGGAACATCGTGATTTGTTATGAGGAAGAAGTAAAAACTCAAGGAAATGGCGACTTTTATGGCAAATACGTACAGTAAAGAGACAGTAAGAATAGAAAAACAGCTAGCCAAAGGACGATTACATGCTAACAAAAGAAAGGACCTATGATATCCAGGATGATATCAAGGATGCTAAACGTTTCCTTCTATCAAAAAATGCAACATCTCGCTTCTATTAGAATATTCTCGCAATTATATAACTTGTGACACAGTTTTTATATATCTATAACGCCCCTACCAGGTCTATGTCGCGGTAAAACTACAATTTTAATCGTTAGGTTTTTCTTAACTTTTTTTTGCATAAGGGGAAATCTTCAAAAGACACCCAGCTGAAGGCTGGGTAGTGTCCGATTTTTAGCAATTAAAACCCCTCCTTACGCATGTACCAACGACCCTCGAACCACGTTAGCATGATTTCAAGGTCCTTGGTCACAGACGCATTCTGTCGAAAGCCGAAACCTACTTCTAAAAGTCTCGCAACTCATCCCATTCGAAAAACCTTTAAGATTTTCTTTTTGCAATAGAAGGCGATCGCGGCCCATGCCACCTTCTCCAGGCACTGCTCAATCTTATGGCCCTCCAGACCGCACCTGTGGCAATTGCCATTCAGGCTTTCTCCGGTACATTGCCGAACAATATGTCCAGAACTGTTGCAACGGTAACACCGAGTTTCAGCACTGTGCGGCTTCACCCGGAAATATACCCATCCGACTTTGAGTCGGCCAGCCAGCTCCAGTTTTCTGGCAGGGACTGCGTCCAGCTCAACGAAGGCTAAGGTACAACCCCTAATGCTCCTTTTGGCCGAATTGATCGTAGAAGTAGTACCAATATTCTCTGCTAGGACCGCCTTGTGAGCTTCCTCGATATCTACACCTCGGTAGCCTCCACCATGTCATATATATTACCTATTTTCACCTTGGGACGAGGCGGTGAACACCGCCGTTCCAAATCGCTTTCTGTCCTCCTTTTTGGCTTTGAGCTCTATGAGCACATCACTACATTTTGTCTGCCTGATGGCCTTGACCGTAACGCCATGGCCATCCGGCTTGAAAATCGCTTGGACTTACTTCTTTTCTGGCTACTTTTCTTCTACTTCTTTTCAGCACTAGGCTTGATGGTAGTACTCTCACTGAGCATTTTTCTCTTTCTTTGCCTCTTTGGACGAACAAGTGGTTTCTCTCGTTCTGGATCTTTTTTCGTCCCTTCCTCCGTTTTCTCCTCGCTAGTTTTAGGCGGCTACTTCCTCTTTTGCCTCCTACTTGAGGCCTGGGTCCACTCGCCCTCAACCTGGGTTTTGGAGTTCTTCGAGGCTAAGTTCTTCCCAGATTCCCCTGATGAGCCCGGCACTGGCTCCCTTTTCACACCCTTAAGACGCTGTTTTGCCAAGAGACTTTGACATCTCGTCCTCAGATTACAAACATAAAGACGCAGTGAGACATTCTCTCCAGCTACCTCCTTTATGTACGCCTTTTGATGACCATCCTCATTATCATGTATTCTGAATGCATTAGACATGATATTTAGTCTTTTGGTCAATGGATTAAACACTAAACAAAACCATTGACCACTGAAGGAGTCTCCTTTCAATACATTCTTTGTTATGCGTATTGACCGTCTTATTCCTGGTTTCCCGCGGTAAATGCCGTACGGAAGTAGCGCTTGCTTGTAGTCGATACGTGCCATGTACCAGTTCCTTTGATGTTTAGTAGCTTGACTTAGAGCAACAGGGTCTGTGGGGACCGGACCTTTACTACCTTGGAAGTTTTTACAACATCCTTTTTACAACGTCATTCTCGTCTCACAATCAGTAAGTATAACTGATATGCAATAATAGCAGTGAGACATTCATAAAGTGTTGGAAGACAGGCTTTTGGACAAAATTTAGATGGATTTTGAGAATATACGGCTAAAGATCATGTTGTGTTTATAAGTTGTGACTTATAACATTTTTCTAACCTGAACTGCTGAGTCCCTCGTGTTTATAAAGTTTTTAGTATCAAAAACAAAGTTCTAATATGCCTCATTTTCAAAGGAAAACTTATACATCTTCCAATTTGGAAAGATTTTCATTTTGGTCTTGTTTTTCGATAGATGTTCAATATTGCTTTTAATTTACTGTTTTTTTAAAACAAAAATTAAATTATCTGCATTACCTATTGTTTTTTATTAAAAAAATATGGTTCAATTTTTATTTTCGTTTTCAGAAACAAAAATAACTAAATTAAAGTAAAGCGAAGGTATTCAATCACTCATTATATATGTCTAAGCTGTTATATATTATCGTTTTCGCACTTTGAATTGATTCTCCATCTCACTTTAGAACTGAAATTTGAAAAAAAGGATTATTAACAATGTTTTAACTAATATACTTACATTCAGGAAACATTGTTCTGGTGCACTTTGCGGCAAAAATGGCTACCTGGGTTACGCATTTATACTGCGAGTGTCTTACGCCGCTCGGCCTAATTGTCTCGTGCTACGGTCAAGGCGCCTCAACTGGAGGGCGGAAGCGAGGAGTGAATAAATCCAAACTGTGAAAAATGCTGGCGTCCTCAGGACGCTCAGGTCTACTTTTATTAATTCAGAGAAGATTTATTTTTTCTAGCCTTCGCTCAGCAAAATGTGTTTTGTAACAGGGTATAGAGGGTTTTATGTCTCTAAGTCTCTTAAACACAGATTGTGGAGTGATCGACAGATCATAAAGATCGTAGCCTCTGATTCTATTTGACAGATTTACAGGTGTTGTGCCTGTAGGCTCTCGAGAATTACAGAGGTCAGATCTATGTACAAAAAATAAATCGTATATTGGAGGCTTCTACCTTAGGAAAATAAAATCTTTAACTTTTATGTACGAAAAGAGGGACTTTTGCCCTATGGAATTGCGCGAAGGCTCGAAACTTGGAAATACTCAAAAAGAAATCCTAAGATCATATAGATCTGATATGCAAAGGTCGTTTTAAAATAAGACTCTCTTTCTCAACAGATTCAGTGGATGCTATCCACTGGGCTCTTGAACCGAGAACCTATCCGAATAAAATTCCAAGAATTTGGGATTTTATTCTTTTTTAGAAAAAAATTTTCGGACAAGTTCCAGAGATTTTTAAGCTCTGGGCTTCTCCTACTGATTCTCTTTTCCGATCTGTGCCTTTCAGCTACAGGATTTAGAATGCTATTCTTTGGTTGAGCTGCCCTTTTTATAGTTCAACTCCAGCTCTCCCTTCTCGATGTTACGCAATGTTTTCGAAGAGGGAGTGACTTGAGTTTGCGCTCTAAAGTTTCTCCTGTAGGATGCTGCTTTTCAGAAGGATCACACAGGAGATGTACTTTTTTCCTACTTTCAGGCAACCCCTTGTAACTCGAGGGTTACAATATATATGTTGTGCATTTTTTCTCAACCAGAAAACCGCCGCTGTCCAAAATTGGTTTGACTTAAAAAAATCGCGTTCAGGCTAAAAATTTGTCAAATTTTATCTAGTTTTCATAAGCGTTGTGAGGTTTTCGAAATACAATGTGGCTTGCTAAATACGGCGTTGAGAGTCAGGGAAAGAATAGGTGACTATATATATATATATATATACATTTATTAATTCATGTATACCTTGCTAACTAACTAAGAAACTATATAATCCTGTACAACTCTTAATAGTTTTACGTCGTAACATTGAGATCCGTCATCTTAAGTGAC
>JAAAKG020071016.1:0-17309 GCA_010014905.2 Druon quercuslanigerum
TAAAAATTAATTTTTTGAACTGAAAATTAAATTGCTTTATTTATTATTGTCAAATTCTATTTTTTATTGAAAATTCAATTATTTAGGGGGCAAAATTAATTTTTTTTTAAAGTGAAGATTTGTTACTCCATTTATTATTGTCAACTTATATTTGTTATTAAAAGTTCATTTATTTTGGTGTGAAAATTAATTGTTTAACTGAAAATTTGATTACTCTATTTATTATCGTCAAATTATTTTTTTTATTAAAAATTCATTGATTTTTGTTGTGAAAATTAATTTTTTAACTGAAAATTTCATTAGTCCATTTATTATTATCAATTTATATTTTTTATTGAAAATTCATTTATTTTAAGGGTAAAAATTAATGTTTAGAACTGAAAATTAAATTGCTTTATTTATTATTGTCAAATTCTATTTTTTATTGCAAATTCATTTATTTTGGGGGTGAAAATTAATTTTTCTTAACTGTAAATTTAATTACTTAATTTATTGTTGTCAATTTATATTTTTTATTGAAAATTCATTTATTTTTGGGGTGAAAATTTACTTTTGGTGTGAAAATTAATTTTTTAACTGAAAATTTGATTACTCCATTTATTATTGTTAATTTATATTTTTTATTGAAAACTCATCTATTTTGGAGGTGAAAATTAATTTTTCTTAACTGAAAATTTAATTACTCCATTTATTATTCTTAATTTATATTTTTTATTAAACATTCATTTATTTTGCGGGTAAAAATTAATTTTTTGAACTGAAAATTAAATTGCTTTATTTATTATTGTCAAATTCTATTTTTTATTGAAAATTCATTTATTTTTGGGGTAAAAATTAATTTTTTTAACTGAAAATTTTATTACTTCATTTATTATTGTCAATTTATATATTTTTTTATTGAACATTCATTTATTTTGGGGGTGCAAATTAATTTTTCTTAACTGAAAATTTAATTGCTTAATTATTTGTGGTCAAATTATATTTTTTATTAAAAATTCAATTATTTTGGGGGTGCAAATTAATTTTTTTTTTAAGTGAAGATTTGTTACTCCTTTTATTATTGTCAATTTATATTTTTTTATTAAAGTTCATTTATTTTAGGGGTGAAAATTTCTTTTTTTAACTGAAAATTTGATTACTCCATTTATTACTGTAAATTTATATTTTTTATTGAAAACTCATTTATTTTGGGGGTGAAAATTAACTTTTTTAACTGAAGATTTGAATACTCGTTTTATTACTGTCAAATTATATTTTTTAGTGAAAAGTCATTTATTTTTGGTGTGAAAATTTATTTTTGGTGTGAAAATTAATTGTTTAACTGAAAATTTGATTACTCTATTTATTATCGTCAAATTATTTTTTTTATTAAAAATTCATTGATTTTTGTTGTGAAAATTAATTTTTTAACTGAAAATTTCATTAGTCCATTTATTATTATCAATTTATATTTTTTATTGAAAATTCATTTATTTTAAGGGTAAAAATTAATGTTTAGAACTGAAAATTAAATTGCTTTATTTATTATTGTCAAATTCTATTTTTTATTGCAAATTCATTTATTTTGGGGGTGAAAATTAATTTTTCTTAACTGTAAATTTAATTACTTAATTTATTGTTGTCAATTTATATTTTTTATTGAAAATTCATTTATTTTTGGGGTGAAAATTTACTTTTGGTGTGAAAATTAATTTTTTAACTGAAAATTTGATTACTCCATTTATTATTGTTAATTTATATTTTTTATTGAAAACTCATCTATTTTGGAGGTGAAAATTAATTTTTCTTAACTGAAAATTTAATTACTCCATTTATTATTCTTAATTTATATTTTTTATTAAACATTCATTTATTTTGCGGGTAAAAATTAATTTTTTGAACTGAAAATTAAATTGCTTTATTTATTATTGTCAAATTCTATTTTTTATTGAAAATTCAATTATTTAGGGGGCAAAATTAATTTTTTTTTAAAGTGAAGATTTGTTACTCCATTTATTATTGTCAACTTATATTTGTTATTAAAAGTTCATTTATTTTGGGGGCGAAAATTAATTTTTCTTTAAACTGAAGATTTGTTACTCCATTTATTATTGTCAATTTATATTTTTTATTAAAAATTCATTTAATTAATTTTTTTTAATCTGAGGATTTGATTACTCCGCTTATTATTGTCACTTGATATTTTTTATTGAAAATTCATTATTTTGGAGGAGAAAACTAATTTTTTTTTTAATCTGAGGATTTGGTTACTCCATTTATTACTGTCAATTTATATTTTTTATTGAAAACTCATTTATTTTGGTGGTGAAAATTAATTTTTTTAACTGAAAATTTCATTATTCTATTTATTACTGTCAATTTATATTTTTTATTGAAAATTAATTTACTCTTAGGGTGAAAATTATTTTTTTTTCTAAGTAAAGGTTTGATTACTCCATTTATTATTGTAATTGGAAACTGTTCAGGATTCCCTCACTGTTTACGCTTTGATAGTACCGACTTAGTAACAAGGCCAGGGCAAATCAACTCCTAAAAGTTCATCTATTTCGTTGAAAATAAAAAAAATGTTTTTAAAAATCAATACGTTTCGGTTAAAAAATCCTCGTAATAGATTAGGCGGAGCAGCCGGCAATAATTTTAGGTAACCCAGTGTAATCCACCCACGCTGGATCACACTTTTAGGAGTTGTTTCCGCCTCGCCTATCAGTCTCCTAGTCCCTACCCCTACCTCTGCACCATGCGCGTCATAAACGAAAGAGGATGGGCGACCACAAATCTTTTTTTGTTTGTCGTAGGCGTAAAAAAGGGCGGTCCAAGCGGGGAAATCCTCACCAAAGTGAATCTTACATACGTGAAGATAGTCACCCTCGAAATTAAAGCCCTTGACGAGCTCCTTGAAGAAAGCACCTTCTCATTAGGAAGATTGCAGACTCTATTTGTACCTTGTTCTTCCCTTTGCTGGGAGAAAGAGAGAAAAGGGGGAAAGAGATGAAAATATGAAAGGAGACGTCAAACTGGAGGATAAGAGGGGTGTCTTTGCGATGACTTGGGCACCCGTTGAGAAGTATATTAGACGGTGGTCGTCCCGACGCCAGCATCACAACCCTACACGTCGTGCTACGAGCACCAGCTATCCTCATCTGATATCAGCTATCCAACTTCGCACTTCCTATCAACCAAGCAAGGTGCGTGCTAGTTTTACATTTTTTTTATTTTCATCTGAGCTGAATATACCGGGATCTCCAATTTATTCATTTTATTTGAATGAGTTAATACTGTGAAAACTGGAGATAGCGCCGGTTTCGGGGCTGACAGTGGAACTGTATCAGGTTTCTCCGAACTATTTTGTCTCTCTCCTGTTTCGCGGCGTCAATTCTTGGAAGAACTAACTCCGAGGTACTATCTCCGGGTTTCAATGTAATTAGGATAGTATTGCGACTTTGAGACGACGAGTTATTAAATTCAGCAGCGAGTCTGACCAAGACGTAAGTGTTTTATCAGTGGTGCGGGATATTCGAATCAAAAGTGCAAACAATGGTCCTTTTTGTGCAATTATTAAAATTTGCGTTAACAATTTTCCGTCATGTAAAATAAAAAAAAATGCAGTAACGCTTTTTTCTTGGAGAGAAGTATCGGTTTTCAAGAATTGAGCTTGATAGAATTAAAACTGTACAACTGAACATTTTCTAGTGCGACTTTTCAGAAATTAAAGATTTTCATTAAAGAAAAAAAATGCTCTTAATTTGGTTTTGTTTTATTTTTGCTAGATGGTCGAAAGTAAAATTTTAAATATCTGTCTGTGATAATATTCGTCACTGATATTTTTCAGTATTTTATAACGGCTGCATCAAAATCTGTTAATTCTGTTTGAAAATAGAAATATATATTTTGTTCCAACAAGAAGTGAAATCTCGTCAAAAACATCCTGGATTCAAAAAATTAACCAGCTATAATTAACTGCAGTTGTGAATTAAAATTTTTTAAATGTTGTTTTAGAATTTAAATTTTAAAAGAAAATTTGGACAATTTATTTATAAACAAATTCATTAAATTTCTAGAAATACTTTCAATCTCGCAAAGTTGTTATCATTAAAAAAAATTATTTTAATTTTTAATTTATTTATTTTTAATTACGCGTAGATATTGGCGAATTGACTTTTTTCTTCAGTTTGGGAACTACTATTGCTTTTTCAAATGATTAAAAAAAAAAATTATAAAACTTGAAGAAATGACAAAATGGCGGTTTTTTTTTTAAATTCTTTAAATTAGATTTTCTCAAAAACAAAAATTTAAACATTTTTAATCTTAATTTTAGGTTTCATTCTTCGTAAAACACTGCTTCACATTTAAAAAATTATTAAAAACAATCGAATATTGATATTTTTTTAGAAAAGAACGAAATGTTAAAGAAACGTTTAGGTAAGAATTTACAAATTTAAAAATGTTCCTTTAAAATAGCTCCATTGTTTAAGAGAAAAATTCAAAAATTATATATTTTTAAATTATTTTAGCCGGTCTCGAAAATTGATTACAAATCAAATGTATAGGAATCTTTTTTTACATTATCAGAAATTTTTTAAAATATTGGCAAAAATAAAAAGGTAGTGTTTTCCTGATTTTTTTTTTCGTGATCGTAATTCCATCAAAACAATGAACAATTTTTTTTGGAAGCCCCAACTTTTTTTTGTGTTTTTCCATGTATAAAAAATTCTGCTAATATAATGAAAGCATCCTATCCGCTCTATGAGGACTTATCTATTTTTGCGAACAGAAAAAAAATAATTGCAACCGGAAGTGAGTTTCTAAAACTGAAATAGTTACAAGATACAAATAAACTAAATATTTTGTATAAAAATAACACTGTATGTAGTATTATAAAATCCATTTGTTGTAATGAAAAGATTTTTTCATTTAAATTTTTTACTTTTCAACCTACTATTTGGCTCGTGATGCTTTTATAATGATTGTTCAAAAATAATTTTTAAAATATGAAGCAGTGGTTTGCCAAGAACGAAACTCATCAGATACGATGTTCGGAATATGCTTCTTGTTTAACAAAAATTTATGTCATTTTTTGAAATGGCAGGATTAAGGTTTTGAAATTAAAAATTTTAAATTTTACCTAAAGATTTTGAAATGGTCTAGTCTTATGGAAAGTTTTGTTATACTGGATCTGGACCAGCTGGAAAGGGGTTAAGCTTACAGAAAAATCGATAATACTAATCTGGGACCAGCTGGAAAAAACTATTTTTATAGAAAATTCCATAATATAAGCTATAGAGCAGCTGGAAATGGGTTCGTAATGAGAAAAATTCAATAATATTAGCCCTGGACTAGCTGTAAATGGGTTAGTCTTGCGAAAAATTCATTAATATTATCCATAAACCACCTGGAAATAGGTTAGTATTATGGAAAACTTCATAATAGTATACATTAACAAATTTTAATCAACAAATCAAATCAAATAAAATCGGAATTCCAAAATAAATTAATAATCTGGACTTAATAGAGCACTAACTAGGCTGTCAATATTTAGATCACTCAAATAAAATTATCAAACACCTGACTCAGTACAAGAAAAATCCGAGGCGCAGATACACAAGAGATTTTTTTAATTTCTCGCGGAAAATCCCATAAAACAATCCCTGAAACAGTTGGAAATGGGCTAGTTTTACAGAAAATGAAATAATATTAGCTTTAGCCCACCTGGAAATGGGCTAGTCTTACAGAAATATCGATAACATTAGCTATGTACCAGATAGAAAAAGGTTAGTGTTATGGAAAACTTCATAATAGTATAGAGTAACAAATTTTAATCATAAAATCAAATAAAATTAAATCGGGATTCCAAACTAAATTAATAATCTGGACTTAATAGAGCGCAAACCAAGCTGTCCATATTTTGATAATGCAAATAAAATGATCAAATAAAAATTAATAATATTGGATTTAGCCCATCTGGAAATGGTCTAATCTTCCAGAAAATTCAATAGTATTAGCCATAGACCAGCTGGGAATTGGCTAGTATTATTGAAAGTTCAATAATAGTATAAATTAAAAAGTGTTAATAAAGAAATCAAATAAAACTAAATCAGGATTCCAGATTGAATTATTAATCTGAAATTAATAGAGCACAAACTAGACTGTAAACATTGTGATCATGCAAACAAAATTATCAGCATCTTTTGAATCAGTATAAGCAAAGTATTAGACGCACATGCTTTGTTTTGAGTTTTGTTACGGAAAATTCTACGAAATTAGCCCTGGATGAGTTGGAAATTGGCTAGAATTACATAACATTCAATAATATTATTTTTAGCCTATCTGAAAATGGGCTAGTCTTAGAGAAAATTTAATAATATTAGCCACAGACAAGCTGGAAATAGGTTAGTATTATGGAAAACTCCATAATAGTATACAGTAACAAATGTTAATCAAGAAATCGAATAAAATAAAATCGGGATTCCAAATTTAAACAATAATCTGGATTTAATATAGCACAAACTAGGCTGTGAATATTGTGACCAAGCAAATAAAAATATTAGCTTCTTCTCAATCAGCATGAGCCTTTTATTTTATTTTTTTAATTTCTTAGAGAAAAGCCCCTAAAACAATCCCTGGAACATTTGGGAATGGGCTAGACTTACATAAAATTTAATAATATTAGATTTAGCTCATCTGGAAATGGGCTAGTCTTGCAGAAAGTTCAATAGTATTAGCCATAGACCAGCTGGAAATGGGCTAGTATTATTGAAAATTCAATAATAGTATACATTAACAAATTTTAATAAAGAAATCAAATAAAACTAAATCGGGATTCAAAATTGAATTAATAATATGGACCTAATAGAGCACAAACTAGGCTGTCCGTATTTTGATAATGCAAATAAAATTATCAAAAACCTCCTGAGTCACTACAAGCGAAATAGTGGCCGCGCATGTAGTTTTTTTATTTCTTACAAAAAACATCCTATAAAACAATCCCTGGAACATTTGGAAATGGGCTAGCGTTATAGAAAATTCAATGGTATTAGCCATAGACCAGCTGGAAATGGGCTACTCTTGAAGAAAATTCCATAATAGTATACAGTAACAAATGCTAGTCAAGAAATCAAATAAAATAAAATCGGGATTCCAAATTAAAATAATAATCTGGACTTAATAGAGCACAAACTAGGCTGTCAAACAGCATAAGCATTTTATTTTTTTTTTAATTTCTTACAGAAAATCCCATAAAACAATCCCTGAAACAGTTGAATATGGGCCAGTTTTACAGAAAATTAAATAATATTATCTTTAGCCCATCTGGAAATGAGCTAGTCTTAGGGTACATTCCATAACAGTTACAATAAAGAAATTTTAATTTAGAAACAAAAAAAGCTTGAATCTTGCATCCTTGGCTCATTTGTTTGCTATTAATAAATTATTTATTTCTTACCCAAATCATCAATTTTTTTTCAAACTCCGTAATTGATTGCGATGCTTTTTAATCTGAAACCAAAAATAAAAATACAAATCACTGAATCACCAATCCATTTGAATGTTTGTCATTAGAAGAAGAAACAGGGATTCCAGATTGAATTAACAATCTAGACTAAATATAACACAAAGTAGGCCATAAATATTTTGACCATGCAAATAAATTTAGCAAACACCTACTGAATCAGCTTAAGCAAAATACTCGACGTTGATGCACTTGAGACTTATTTTTAGATTCTGGATGTCAATTAAAATAGAAATGGAAATATGCTATTTTTGGATGCGTCAGTTTCAAAATGTTTGCGTGTAAAATAATAATGGATTTTGCGAATGTGTGATTAAATTTAGTACGTATCGGGCATGATGAAGAAGAGTAATATTTGTTCCAATGAACACATTGAACAATGTAAATTATCTAAAAAAAGGAATTTTTAGTGACGTGACTTGATAATGCGTTAATGACGACAAGTCCTCAGAAATCAAGTGGAAAAACATTTCTGCGAGTGACATATTTTAAAATATTTTATCAACTGTGACATTGTATTCTGTCCGTAATGTATCAAAAATGCCCACGTTGAATATGCGCTATTTTAACAATCACGAATTAAATTTCTGAATGTTAAAATAAAGAAATCATTATTAATTATTATTTTTCCTTTCAATCAAGGGGGAGAGGTAACAATTTTTTTTTTACGATTTGTTACCGTAGGGGGGGGGGGGTCCTTTACCCATTGAAAGAAATTTTTGCAAATTCGCAAAAACTTTCTCCTGAAGATTATCTGGTTGGTTATAAACTTTATTCTTTAGTTAAAAATTTAACAATTATCTTAAAAAGAAATCCTTTTTGTAACAAATTTATCTGTGATCTTAAAAATTCGTCTTTTTGGGTTCAAGATTCAACTCTTTTAATACAGAATTATCCTTTTGATTAAAATTAATATTTTGTTGCTGTAATTTGTTTGGGGGGGGGGGGCTTTTTTTAGAAAATTTTTCTTTTTGATTCCAAAATTCACCTGTTTAAGTAGATTCTTATTTTCGTATTGGGAAGTAAACTAGAAACTTTTTTGGATGAAAATTTAACTATTTTATTCAGATTTTTTAAAATTCATCTTTTTTATTTATTTTAATTCATTCTGTTAAAAAGTCATATTTTTGGTTAAAAGTTATACTGTTTTGTTGAAAATTTAAATATTTTACAAAAAATTTAAATTTTGTTTAGAATATATATTTTGGTGCTCAAAAAAGAACTGAAATCTTTTCTGGATGAAATTTCAACTATATAAAATAAAATTTTGTCGTTTTTTATTAAAATATATCAGTTTTAGTACGAATTTAATCTTTCTTATATAAAAATGCAACTATTTGCTTAATAAATCAACTACTTCGGTAAAAATTTTTGCTTTTTGGTTCAAAAAGTTTTTGATTTTGTGTTGAAAATTACATTTTTTTTGTCGAAACTTATATTTTGTTAAAAAATGCATATTTCGATCTTGAAAAGTAAACTGAAACCTATTTTTTGATGAAAATATAACTACTTAAAAAAATGTTTTTAAATGAAAATTCATTCGTTTTAAGAGAAATTTATTATTTTTTTATAAGAATGCCACTCTTTGGTAAAAAATTCAAAAGTATTGTTTAAAAAAAGTAATTCTTTTTGGTTCAATTTTTTTCGTAGAAACTTATCTTTTGTTTAAAAATTTATCTTTTTGAATTAAAAATGCATCTGTTTTAGTAGAAATTTTATTTCTTCTTTTATGAATATGCAACTTTTTGGTTAAATGGCTTTGTTAAGAAATAATTTTTTATTAAAGATTTATATTTTTATCTGAAAATTCATTTTTCATTTTTTTGGATTGAAAGCTTATGTTTTTTGTTTAAAATTTAACCGTTTAGTGAAAAATCCTTTTTTTCGTTTAAAATTAATTTTCAAAATAAAAATGTAACTTTTTCATTGTCTTATTTCTTTATTAAGCGAAAAATCTTTTTTTGTTGTTGAAAATTTGTCATCTGTTTGCAAAATTCTATTCTTTTTATAAATTTAATTTTTTTATTAATATATAAACTATGGCAAGCAAAAAGTTGAATTTTTAAATAAAAAGATTAATTTACTAGCAAGCAAAAGGAATTTTTAATAAAGTTCAAAAATTCTCAAGTAAAAAGTTGAATTTTTAAGAAAGAAATTTGTTTTATTTTCAAGAAAACAGTTCAACTTTAAAACCTCGCTGTTAAATTTTTAAACAAAAGGATTAATTTTCCAACGAAAAAAGCGAAATTTTAATAAAAATTAAGAATTCGAAACCAAAATGTTGAATTTTTAACTAAAAAAGAAGAATTTTTAAACAAAAATATAAATTTCCTACCAAAAGGGACGAATTTTCATTAAAGTTCCAGAATGAATAAACAAAAAGTTGAATTTTCAACCAAAAAAGATGAATTTTTAATAAAAATATTAATTTACTACCAACAAAAACAACGACTTTTTTATAAAGTTCAAGACTGCTCAAATAAAAAGTTGAATTTTTAAGAAAGAAATTTTTTTTTATTTTTAAGAAAAAACTTTAACTTTAAAACCTTGCTGTTCAATTTTTAACCAAAAGATTAATTTTTAAACAAAAAGATTAATTTTCTACCTAAAAAAGCGAATTTTTAACAAAATACAAAAATTTCGAACCAAAATATTGAATTTTTCATTTAAAAATTTTTTTAAAAAAATAGATTAATTTACCACCAAAAGGGACGAATATTTTACAAAATTCTCAACCAAAAAGTTAAATTTCTAACTAAAAAAGATGAATTTTTAAACAAAAATATTAATTTACTACAACAAAATGCGAATTCTCATTAAAGTTTAAGAATTAATAAATTAAAAGTTGAATTTTCAACCAAAAAATATGAATTTTTAATAAAAATATTAATTTACTACCAACAGAAATAACGAATTTTTAATAAAGTTCAAGACTTCTCAAATAAAAAGTTGAATTTTTAAGAAAGAAATTTTGTTTTTATTTTTAAGAAAACAGTTCAACTTGAAAACCTTGTCGTTCAATTTTTAACCAAAAAGAATAATTTTTTAATAAAAAGATTAATTTTCTACCGAAAAAGCGAATTTTCAACAAAATTCAAGAATTCGAAAACAAACTTTTGACTTTTTAACTAAAGAGAAGAATTTTTAAACAAAAAGATTAATTTACAACCAAAGGAAACGAATTTTTTATAAAATTCTCAACAAAAATGTTGAATTTCCAACTAAAACAGATGAATTTTTAATAAAGTTCAAGAGTTCTCAAATTAAAAGTTGAATTCTTAAAAAAGAAATTTTATTTTTATTTTTAAGAAAAGAGTTCAACTTTAAAACCTTGCTGTTCAATTTTTAACGAAAAAGATTAATTTTTAAAGAAAAATTCAACTACCTTCAAAAAATTAGTCTTTTAACAAAATTCAACTGTTTTTAATTTAAATACAAATCTTTCTTTGTTGAAATATCAAGTATTATATTTTTTTTCATGAATTGGATTATTTTGTTAAAATTAACTGTTTTTGGTTAACGGTTAAAAATTTAACTTTTTAATAGAAAATTTGCCTTTTTGTTTCGAACTTCAACAATTTAGTTCAGAATTCCTACTTTATACTTTTCACTTCCCACTTTACACTTTCCACTTTATATTTCCCACTTGACACTTTTTACTTCATTTCCACTTCACACTTCCCACTGACAACTTTCCACTAACTATTTCCCACTATCAACTTACCATTTCCCACTTTCCACTTCATAATTCCTACTTTACACTTCCTACTCCTATTTTATACTTTCCACTTCATACTTTCCACTTACCACTTCCCACTTCATGCTTCCCTCTTCACACTTTCCATTTCCCACTTCCTACTTTCCATTAACCACTTTCCAATAATTATTTCCCACATTTCACTTCCTATTTCATACTTTCCATTTTCCCCTGACCATTTCTCACTTTTAATTTACCATTTTCCACTTTCCACTTTGTAATTCCCACTGAATACTTTACACTTACTACTCCCCATTTACCATTTCCCATTCTATGCTTAACTTCTCTCATTTAACTTATCCCATTTGATACTTCACACTTTACACTTCCTACTTATCATCCCCCACTTTATACCTCCTATTTTATACTTTCCACTTGCCACTTTCAACTTTCCACTAACCACTTTCCACTTCATACTTCCCTCTTCACACGTACCACTTTCCGTTTCCCACTTCCCATTTACCACTTCATACCTCCCATTCCACACTTTTCTATTAACACTTCCCACATTCCACTTACCATTTCCCCTTTTCCACTCAGGATTTCCCACTTTTAACTTCCTACTACATACATCCCATTTCACACTTCCAACTCCACGTTTCACACTTTTTAATGACTACATCCCACTTACCATTTCCTACTTCACATTTCCCAATTCACACTTCCAACTTTCACACTTTCCACTGCCCATTTCCCACATTCAACTTCCCATTTCCCACTTTCCACTTCATAATTCCTACTTTACACTTCCTACTCCTATTTCATACTTTCCACTTCATACTTTCCACTTCCCACTTCCCACTTCATGCTTCCCTCTTCACACTTTCCATTTCCCACTTCCTACTTTCCATTAACCACTTTCCAATCATTATTTCCCACATTTCACTTCCTATTTCATACTTTCCACTTTCCCCTGACCATTTCCCACTTTTAATTTACCATTTTCCACTTTCCACTCATTTATCTTATCCCTATTCATGCTTCACACTTTACACTTTCTAAATTTTCAACCAAAAAAGAAGAATTTTCCAAAACTTCACGAATTTTCCACCCAGTAGTTAAATTTTCAACTAAAAAAAATAAATAAATTTTCAACCGAAAATGAAATACTTTTCAACCAAAAAAGACCAAAAAAGATTGAATTTTTAAATTAAAAAATTTATAAATTTTCAGGTTATTAAATTAATATTTAACAACAAATGAAGCACATTTTCTATAGAAAAGTTAAATTTTCACAAAAATACGAAAAAAATTGACGAAGCTTAAAAATAAAATAAAAATTTCAACCAAAAAAGCCAAAATAAAAAAAAATGCACGAATTTTCAACCCAATAGTTGGATTTTTAAATAAAAAATAAGTAAATTATCAACTAAAAATTAAGTACTTGAGTTTTCGCTGTGAAAAATTGATTTTTAACCAAAAAAGACGAATTTTAAGAAAATGCATGACTTTCCAACCAAGTAATTGAATTTTCAACTAACAAAATAAAAAAAATTTCAAGCAAAAATGAAATACTTGAACTCTCAGTTTAAAAAATTTATTTTCAACTAATAATTATGCACATTGTCGACGAAGCAGTTAAATTTTCAAGAAAATACAACCAAACATCTTCAACAGAAAAATAAATTTTCAACCAACAATGAAAAATTTTCGAAAAAAGCATTAATTTTCCACAATAACAAAATAAATAAATTTTCAATAAAAAGATAAAATTTCGAAACACGCATGAATTTTCAATCAAGTAATTAAATTTTCAAATAAAAAAATAAAGACATTTTTTTAACTAAAAATAAAATACTTAAATTTTCAGCCAACTAAATTAAACTTCAACCAAAAATAAAGCGCATTTTTAATTGAAGAGTTAAATTTTCAACAAAATACAACAGGACTGATGAGTTTTTAACAGAAAAATAAGTTTTTAAGGAAAAAAAACGAATTTAAAAAAAATGCATGACTTTTCAAACAAGTAATTGAATTTTCAACTAACAAAATACAAAAAATTTCAAGCATGAATTCTCAGTTAAAAAAATTAATTTTTAACTAAAAATTATGCACATTGTCTATGGAACAGTTAAAATTAAAAAAAAATACAACCAAAAATCTTTAACAGAAAAACAAATTTTCAATCAAAAAAAGACAAATTTTCAAAAAATGCATTAATTATCCACAAAAACAAAATAAATAAATTTTCAATTAAAAGAGAGAAAATTACAATATTACTAAAAATAAAATACCTAAATTGTCAGCCAACTAAATTAAATTTTAACCAAAAATGAAGCACATTTTCCAAAGAAGTATTAAATTTTTGACTAAATACCACAGAAATGATGAATCTTTAACAACAAAAAAATAAATTTATAACCAAAAAAAGACAAATTTAAAAAAAATCATGACCTTTCAACCAAGTAATTGAATTTTTAACTCACAAAAAAGAAAAAATTTCAACCAAAAATGAAATACTTGAATCCTCAATCAAAAAATTAATTTTTAACAAAAAATTATGTAAATTTTCTACGGAATTATTAGATTTTCAAGAAAATTTAACCAAAAATCTTTAACAAAAAACGAGACAGAAAAAGAAATTTTCAACCAGAAAAGACAAATCTTCAAAAAGTGCATGAATTTTCAATAAAAATAAATAAATTTTCAATTAAAATAAGAAGAAAATTTAAGAAACCCATGAATTTTCAACCAAGGAATTGAATTTTCAAAAAAAAAACCTAATAAATTTTCAGGTAATTAAAATAATATTTAACAAAAAATGAAGGGCATTTCCTATATAAAACTTAAATTTATAACAAAACAAAACAAAAATGATGAAGGTTGAAAATAAAATAAAAATTTCAACCAAAAAAACGAATTAAAAAAATGCAGGAATTTGCAACCCAGTAGTGGGATTTTAAACAACAACAAAAAAGTAAATTATAAACTAAAAATTAAATACTTGACTTTTCACTTTAAAAAATTAATTTTCAAGCAAAAAATTTTCAAAAAATGCATTAATTTTCCACAAAAACAAAATAAATAAATTTTCAAATAAAAGAGAGGACATTTCAACACACACATGAATTTTAAATCAAGTTAATGAATTTTTAATTTAAAAAATAAATAAATTTTAAAACTAAAAATAAAGTACTTGAATTTTCAGCCAACTAAATTAAATTTCGACCGAAAATGAAGCGTATTTTCCACTGAAGAGCTAAATTTTCAAAAAAAATACAACAGAAATGATGAATCTTTAACAGAAAAAAAAAGTTTTCAAGAAAAAAAGTGAGCAAAACAGAAGAATTAAAGAAATGCATGACTTTTCAACCAAGTAATTGAATTTTCAACTAACAAAATAAAAAAATTTCAACCATGAATTCTCAGTTTAAAAAATTAATTTTTAACCAAAAATTATGCACATTGTCTACGGAACAGTTAAATTTTCAATAAAATACAACCACAAATCTTTAACATAAAACGAGACGAAAAAAGAAATTTTCAAAAAAAAAAACAAATCTTCAAAAAGCGCATGAATTTTCAATAAAAATAAATAAATTTTCAGTTAAAAAAAAAAAAAAATTTAAAAAACGCATGAATTTTCAACCAAGGAATTGAATTTTCAACAAAAAAATAAATAAATTTTCAACTTAAAGTCAAATACTTAAATTTTCAACAAAATACAAAAAAATGATGAAGCTTGAAAATAAAATAAAAATTTCAACCAAAAAAGACGAATTAAAAAAAAATACACGAATTTTCCACCAAGCAGTGGGATCTTAAACTAAAATAATAAGTAATTTATCAAATAAAAATTAAATACTTGATTTTTCACTTTAAAGAGTATTTTCAACAGAAGAGTTAAATTTTCAACAAAATACAACAAAAAACAATGAATCTTTAACAACAACAAAAAATTCAACCAAAAAAGACGAATTTAAAAAACCTGCACGAATTGTCAATCAAACAGTTGAATTTTCCACTAAAAATCGTAAATTCACTATAAAAAATAAAAAAGCTAATTTTTCAGTTAAAAAAGTTAATTTTCAATAAAAAATCAAGCTAATTTTTCTGCAAAGTAGTTTTTGGACAATCTGATAATTCTCTCACAGCCATTTCTTTGAATAATTCTGTCATTGCTATGCAAAAGCAGTTGTGAAGAATCTTTTCCTTTTGTCTTATATGAGTTCTAAGAAGAGGCACGCGAATGGCTCAATTGCTCTGAGATGAACAAACTGTCGGGTCATTGGTTGACGTATATCATAAAATAAAGTCGCACGTCAGAATAAGAAAGAGAAAAAATATTTGAAAGAAAAGGAGAAAAAGAGAGAAAGAGAAAAGGAGAATGAGAGAAAGAGAGAGAAAAAGAGAATGAGAGAGAGAGAGAGAGAGAGAGAGAAGAAAAAGAGTAAAATAGAATGAGCGTTGTAGATAGAGCGTGCGTCCAGCTGTCTACGCAGGATCTATCAGCCAACTAATTATCCCTTAAGGATGTACACTACGTACAATCAATTTCAAAAGTTGCCTATCTATAAAATTATTTTGAAAAAAAACAGAGATTTATTATTAATTTCCGTTAATAATGATGCAGGCTTCTAAGTACACTTCAGAAAAACAGAATTCAGTTTAAAATTGTTTATTTAACAGCAGTTATTTAAAGATTTATTTTTTTCTTTCTCCTCCGGTAAAAGTTATAATTTTTATTTAATCCTAATGAGCAAGGGCTTATTTTATTCTTTAAAGGATTCTCTGCAATTGTATTAAATAAAATTTAAACTATGATTGTTTATAACAATAATAACTGAATAATTTATCAATTGATTTTTTTAAAATAAAATCAACCCAAGTAGAAATAGAAAGAATCCTTCGAAGAATAAAATGAGGCCCTGAGGAGAAAGAAAACAACTAAGCCTTTAAATAACTATACTGTTAAATAAACAATTTTAACCTGAATTCTTTTTTTCTGAAGTGTGCTTAAAAGCCTCGATAAATATTAACAGAAATTAATAATTAATCTTTTTTTTGATTTTATAAATCATTTAAAAAAAAAAATTTTATAACCCCTTCCTCACACTAATTCCCTCCCTACCGAGTGAGTCGCGCCTACCCCGAAAGGGAAACAGCTTAATGGTGTAATAATAATAATAAATTTAAAGATAGGCAACTTTTGAAATTGATTGTACGTGGTGTGCAGCCTTAATTCTTCTCAATTGAATCGGTTGTCGTGAAAATAGAGAAACTTTAGTACTATTTCGAGCGAAATTTAATGAAGTGTGACAATTTTTTTTATTGTAGTCTCTAGTCTAATTACTCATAGTACGTTTCATGATCGTATGAGTATATTCTAATTGACTTCCCACTAATGGATCCATTTTACGACGCTCTTATCTAATCTGAACATTCCGGTTTTGCCGTCAATGAGACCCGCCTACGAGAACGACGAACTCGATCTATTTCAATAACAAAACAAATAATTCACTGTCATATTTCAGACCTTTTTTTCATTGCACAACAGCAAACGGTCGTCGCTTCTTTTTTTAAATTTGGAACGATATTAAATTTGGGAGGTGGAATTATTATATACTATTCAGGAGAAACTTAAAATGGCAGGGATAATGGATTCGGGACAATTTATCGATAAAAGAAATTGGTGAGCAAAACGCAAGACAAACGCTTGACTTGACTCTTTTCCTTGACCAATTTTTCGTTTTCGTATACTTTGAACATAGAATATTTAATAAGCGAAGTAAAATATTTATTTCAAATACCAATTTTCAAATTTATTAATTTAGTTTAAACAAATAAAGTATTTTTTACTATGAAATATGCCTTTTCAAAATATACTTAACATTATATCCTATTCAGAAAAAATTTTAAATGGCAGGGACAATTTATAGATGAAAAAAATTGGTGAGCAAAACACAAGGCAAACTTTACCTTCGTATTCAGTATTACTTAAATCTTTTCCTAGATTAATTTTTCATTTTCGTTAATCAGTAACATTCAAATATTGTTTTTTGTAAATCTGGTAATACTTTTAACATAGAATATTTTGTAAGCGGAGTA
>JAAAKG020071027.1:0-17308 GCA_010014905.2 Druon quercuslanigerum
ATGATCATGAAGAAAAAAAAACTTTATCTTTTTTTTCTGGAAATCGACCTTTTTTGAGCTAATTTCCCCGGACTAACATTCGAAGCTTCCATTCCATAGTAAAATGTGATTTTAAATCATGAAAATATTTCCTTCAGATAAATTAAAACACATCGACAGAAGTAAAAGTTTTCCTTATTTTCAAAATATGATTCCTTGGTTCAACGAAGCGTACCCTAAATGTTACCATATTTTTCTTGGTATATTGTTCAGAATAAGCATGTTATTAAAGTTGATAAAATATTAAGTGATTTAAATACGCAAGTCCTTTGTCCTTGTCTATAAGTATTATAAGTCAATATTATTTAAATAGCAATAATTTTTTTATTCTCACGGGGTAAACAAAAATGCTCAAAATATTTCACGCATTTTCAGTACTGATGCTGAAAAAAAGGAAGGATAATACTATCAGGTAACATATGTAGATCTTTACTTTTTTTATTATAAATATATAGTGAAACTTCGTGGCGAACTTATAACCTTGCGAACTATTTTCAGTTGTGAGATAATATGCTCTGCGGAACCCAGCGGCGTTTGTCCTGAACTAATAAAAGTTGTGAATCGGAAATTTACTATACAAATTTCCTTGGTTCCAGTTATCCCTTTTTTTAGTGTAATAGTTTTCACAGGATAGAAAGTTTGTTGAATGTAGTTAGTTTTATATAAAAAAAGTTCTAACCTTTTAAAACTTGAAATAAACAAAAATGATTACTTTATTGTTATTTTATTTTTTAATCATACATGTATAATTTGACAAATAGAGTTTTAGAGTCTCTCATCCCATCTCATTTTCAATGAAGACTGTGCACCGGGAATTACATCCGTGGAATAAGAGCGCAATAAGGGTCGTTCACCACATGTCCGCCATACATTAAGCCACTTTGTTCTTTAATGCAATACCCGTTTTCTTTCTTGAAAATACGAAGGTATCTGCAACTGGACGGCATATTTATCGTCCCAGAGAAGACTCCAGTATTCCTTCGATGCATGCGGGTGCATGGCAGGTGTCTTCGCTTGTCTCAACGTCATTACTATTATTAACTCATCGGTGTCATTGTCTCGCACGTGGTCCACGATACACGTGAAGCCTTTTCTTGAAATGCCTTATCCCTCTTTAATCGAGAAATTCATGAAAGACTCAAGATTCTAGATAGGAGTAGCAAAAGAGAGACAAATATAATGGAAATTTTAATTATAACTTTATCGCTCATGGTATTATCAAAATAAATACCTAAAGTTTAACCTCAAATTTAACTTTCCATTTCTTCGATCATTTATATGATTTATTTTTAGATTTTAAGAAATATTTTGTGTGTATTTTCCTCTAAAGATCAATATATTTTTGTTTTAAACTCAAGTGATTAAAAATTTTGTTTGAAACATAGTTTCTCTTATAAGTCTTGCGATTTGAGAGCCATCTTCTGAAAATGTTATCGAAGTTCTGAAACTAAAAGAGGGAGAATAATACTAAAAAGAAAAGGGGAAACCGACAAAAAGGTAGGAAGGATGCGAAAAAGCCGGTCCTTCTTCACAGAAAACACTAACCATACGTTCTTAAGAGGTAATAATATATGAGAGCGGTTCTTTGAAAAGCAAAATCCTCTCTTAGAAAATCGGATATGAAAGTAGTCATACAAACGAGTCCTTGAGAAGACTGACAGGCGAATCAACCCGAATAGTGAGGCATGAATAAAATCATCCTCCAAGTCCTACACTTCAAATTTGAAATATAGCTTAAAATTATATTTGCCAACTCTTACAGATGCCATTTTTAATATTAATTTACACTCTTCGTTCATATCTGAAAATGTAAAAACTATATATTTTTATATTTCAATTATACTTAATTTTAGAAACAGACATCTAATGATTACTTCGAATGTTGAAACCTTCGGAAATTTGTATCTAATTCTAAACTAAAATTAAAGTCTTTAAGGGCAAATGACCGTTAATTGCCGCCCTCTTATTTTTATTTAAAGAAGATATATCACCTGGACTTTGGGATAAGACAGAAGATCTGTTAGGGCACGGCTGTGTGGCCCATTATGGTTTGCATTTTGTTTAAATAATTTGATTTCAATATTTTATAACTTAAAATGTAAGTGAAAACAAGGCTTTAGTACCCCCATTTAATATTAGCAAGGGTACTAAAGCTCTGAACCGTTAACATCAAAAGTTCCAAATTAATATGATTGCATTATTCAAAGAAAATACAAATACAAAGTCAAATCGATCGATTTTTAAAAAGGACCTCACATTACAGTCCTGACTGGTAGACACGGTAAGCTTAATGTTTTTGATTCCCTCACTGATAAAAGTGTCTAGATAGGATGACAACATAATTTTTTTGGTATTCGTAAAACAATTTTTTTGGTTCAACCAAATACTTTGTGCATCGCAAAACGTTTTTTTAAATCATCAAAACGTTTCTCTAAATCAACAAAGCCTTTTTTGAGCAACAAAACAACATTTTATTAATTTATTTTATACTTTAAACATTTTCCATCATTTTATAGAATACTTTATACAAGGAATGAAATCAACTCCTTGTTTCGAACTGCTTTAAGGCGCTAAAAATGTTTCCAAAATTTAATTTAAAAATAAAAAAGTAAATCTTTTTTCAACCACCTTCGTGGTACTTGATGAGAAACAAAATAGGTTCAAATTGCATTTAATGGTTCTATTCCATTTTCAGCCTTTCAAGCTCTCAATGGCGATAAGTAAACAATTTTCATTTTGAAGCATTCCATGTTTATTAACATAACATATAAGTATATTTAGAAATTGATTCCTTACAAAATATTGTAATGTAAACTGTATGAAATAATAATTTAAAAATTTAAAAGAAAATGATTGTAACATTAGGATACGCTTAATTTTGAGTTCCCATTGTTAAACAATCCATAACACAGTCCTAAGCAATCACCTTTTTTGCGCACTTGTATCACAAATAGCTATTTAAACTAGCTGTGAATTCGAGCTCGAGCGTTTTCACTTTATTAGCAAACGTATTTGCTTCCTCAGAGTTTTCATTTTATTCAATTAAGGAATAGAAATTTACAAAAAATATAAAATTACAGATTAATACAAAATAGAATGTTAATGCAATGACAAATCAGACAGATAAAATTTTATATTTAAAATGGTAATTGTTCGACCTGGAATTATTTTCAATCAGATATATTTTACTTGAAACTTTATAATCAAAACGTATTTTCTATTCATAAATGAAATATGATTTATTTTAATGAAAACAGTGCTTCTGTTTAATACAGATGTTTAAATATTACGAATGAGCATAACTTCCTTACTGTACAATAAAGTGTATTAATATTATAGGTCAATCGATTTGCATCGGATCAAAGAATCTTTTCCGTTATTGTATCAATTTTAAATTATTTTAATGAAAAAAATGACTATTAATAACCGTTTTTTCAAATATTATGCATTACCGTAGGTTCTTGACTGTTCAATAAAATGTATTATAAGTCAATCGATTCGTCTTGAATCAACACGTCTTTTCTATTCTCACAACAACTTTAAATTATGAAAATGAGAAAATTGTTACCATAAAAATAAATTTTTAATATAATATAATATAAATGACCATAACTTCCTTAAAGAGGAAAAACTGTGGTTTCCATTAGAACTCATTTTTGGTTCCGAAGGACCTGCAACAAAAATGAACCTCACTTGCTGAAAAGGAACCCAAAACGATATATAAGCTTTAAATGATACCTTAGTTGGTATTCTAAATGATCCCGATTGTAATTGAGCCTGTTTATAAAGAACCTATTTTTAGCTTTGTTCACTTCGAAATTTTCTTTAATTAATAACATAATTTTTTACATGATCGAATGTGATTTTTTATGTGATCGAATTCTGATGAACATAACTTAATGATAATAATTAAATCACACAAAATATTACCGCAATCAAAATAGATAAAATGACTTGATAAATATCATTTGCAGGTTATGTAGCAATGTTGACAATGTAAAGGCATATTCATATGCAAGAAACTTTTCGTCTAAAGTCATCGGTCAATAACTGTAAATCGATCCCTAATTTACCATCCCAACATTGCAAGCGTTTGATTTGCGAATGCGCCTTCCTGTTCTTTTCAAGAGAGCTCTTAAGAAATAGGGATGGGAATGCTTGGTGAGAATCGATTCCTCGATTCCGCCTTACGCGTCGGGGAATCTAAGAATCGACGGTGGGAATCGATTCTTCAATTCCGATTCCAATGTTCCCCACTCGAAAAAAAGCGCGCGTAAATTCAAATTTTTAATTCCCATGCTTCTTAAAGTGTGCACGTATATTCAAAATTTTAAAGGGTACACGGGCAGTATTTGAAACGATTTATCGGGAAGTTTAAAAACAGTATAATAAAAATAAATTTCAGTTGATGGTTACATTTTTTTAAATAAAATTTAGAATCTTTCATTTCTTTGCACATTTAGAAAGTTATTGGCGGAAGGTACAAACCTAAACGGTGCAAAGTTTAAAATTGTAAAACTTTAACGGTAAAAATTTTCTCTATGTTCTTCTTTTATAGATAAACATAATTATGAAATTAAATTACGTTTATTGTACCATGGAAACATTATGAATATTAATAAATAATCTTTTATATTTTAGAGAATTTAAAAACTCTAGCTGCCTCTGCACGTTTTCATTTGAATGGATAATAAGAAAAGCAGCATATTTAAATGCTCTCTTTCTACTCTGAATTTTAAAAAAAAGAGGTCAGTTGACATTCGAAAACTTTCATGGCATCGAAACCCCACTGCTGAGCAAGCGCATGACGCAACTGGATGAAGATAGAGACAGACACCAACTTTTATTTGAGCCGCAACTTTAGTGAACCCCCAGTTTTTTCTGTGTACTATTTAATAAAATGCATTAATATTATACGTCAATCGATTAGTGAAAAAGTTTTATTATGAAAAATCGATTTTTAAAATATTAGGTGCTAAATAAATTTTAATAAATATTTAAAAAAATCTTTTGATCACTTTCCAGATATTAGTGGTGAAAATAAGTCCTAAAAAGTGCATCAATTATTCTGCGACCTTTTTCAAGTTATCGTGTCCACAAAAAAGTGTGACATCCACACACATATCCACAAATCCACACACGGACACACACGCACGAGCGCGAACGCAAATATGTACACACACCCTCAACTTATCCGGATAATTGCTTAGAACGTTGTATTACACATTTTTAAATTGATGACCGTTTGATTAAATGAATTAAAATTTCTTCTAACATGTTACCATTACAAAGCTTACTTGTAGAGTAAGCAAAAGTTTTCTTTTGGTTTAAGAAGTTAGTTTGCGTCGAGATTTTACACGCTGCACATCAAAAATATTTATTTACTGTTCTAGTGTGTGTTTCTAAAACAACTTTCAAATAAACACAGGGAGTAACTCATTTTTACATGATTGCTAAGCCTATATTAGAATTAATCATTTTTCAGAGAATATCCATTGAAATTTTTTCTTTTTAGGTTTCATCATCTTTTTGTATTATAACTTAGTTTATCCAATAAATTACTCCCTGATGAGAAGGTCTAAATTGGCCTCAAAACATGTTGGTCCCCAGTAGTATAAAAAGGATGGAGAAAGAGAAAGAGTGAGAGGTTGGTTTTTGGTTGACTCTTTCCCTTTTTCACCCTCTTTTTTCTTTTCTATTGATATTTATGTCTCTAATGAGCCGGAAAGTGAGACAGTTTGGAAATCTATTTTTTAATGATTGAATCTTTTTCATGTTCCTTTGCATAAAATTATTCTTGAAAAAATTTATGATTTTCCAATCTCAAAATATAAAAGTTCTAGTTTTATCCATCAAATAAGCTTTTTATAAAAATAAAACATTCCATTTTCCAGCAATAGTATACGAGATACGAAAACAATGTTAACACGAAAAATGTTTCACTCTAAAAGGATCTGCAAATTTCTTTGAGGCCAGTTTTTGCAAGACGAATATTTCTTGCTTTAATCGTGATAACACTTTAAAAAAATCAAAAAACACATTTTTCAGAAAAACTATTCAAGGAAATAAGAAAAGTTTTAATGTAAACTTATTTATCCCAAAAAAATTTTAAATTTTACTTACACAGATTGTTTAATATGATAGTTATTAATATTACTCTAGACACTGATTTGAAGTTCCTCTTATTGAAATCCCCTGGTTTTTATAAGTTGAGTTTTTTCAAAATCCCTGAATTCAATGGTTTCTGGGTTTTCTCAGATTTGCGTCTACCCTGAATACTGCTATCCCTAAATAAACATTATAAGAATTTCAGTTCAATTTCATTGATCAGAGGCCTTAGAGTGCTCATGTTGAAAAGTTTTCTAGGGGAGGAGAATGTAATTTTTGAGACTGACAATGAGAAAGAGGTAGATTGTGGTCAGGCATTGTTCAAGTACCAATGCGTTAGGACAAAAAACGTAGATTCTTGCTCTTAGTGCTTCTATCTCGTTTATATCTGGCCTTACACTTTACTGACTACCTCACTTACCCTTCCCTCACTCACGTCACATGGGCATCCTAGAGATCCAAAATGTATTTTTGAATGAACTCACAGTTTCTTATTAGTTGTTTTTAATGAGTTTGATTGATTGGAGATACGCAGAAGTGGTATTGGAAGTTCGTGAAAACACGCGATTTGTGTATCAAAATTTTAATCACAAAATGATTTGATACAGAAAAGGGAGAACATATTATAAATTTATGGGGAAAAGATAGGAATTTAATTTTGAACTTACATATCAGTATATGTTTTAAACCTTTCTTAAAATAAAAGAAACCATAAAACATAGTAGAAATCAGATTATGGCGCATCGGCAACAACTTCCAATTCCAGTTCGGTTAAGCGCAGTGGAACTCTCCCTACATGGTACCGGCGAGCACGCGTTGCCACCTGCTCCTTATTATCCCCAACTGAGTTGTGAACACCCATGGCTGCAACCTTCTCTCTTCAACTTCTCTTCCAGAATTTACTGATCAACTAACGCTTTTTTTCCAACGTGTCACTAGCTTTCTCTTGCTCACCTGACAGATGAACCATAGCTCTTAAAAAAAACTCCACAAACTGATATAAAATAACGAAAAGTCATGAAAAAAAAAATTGGTGTGACCACGAACCAGGTTATTGATCGCAGCTGCAGATCCACACTGAAGTACTGCTGTAAATGGATAGAAACGTTTTCAATGCTATAGGGGTTGTCAATTTAAGATTCCATTTAGGATTCTAAAGTATTTTATAGCAAACTTAACTATAGATAGAATAATTAAAAGGAATTTTAGAATTATTATTAGGTATAATTAAATATTAAATTTTCATTTAATTCAAATAGATACAAACTATTTTATTAAAAATATTTTAAACCAAAGAATAATAAATATTTCCTTCTGCATTCATTAACGGGTACAAAAGCAACGATATAAAAAAATAAAAAAAATTTTTTCTTAATTTTCGATTTAATAAAATACCAATTAGGGGCTAAAAAATTACTTCACGCAAATAATGGGCAAATAATGGGTTTTAAAATATTATTGTGTTTAGAGTGCGAAAGTTTGAATTTCATTACAATTAATGGTCTGAAATAAAATTTAAAAATGTTGAATTTCAAAATACACTATAAATACACATTTTTATATTTTGAAGATTCCTATGGTACTTCCATTTATGTTTTTTGACTAAGGTTGAATAAAAGTGACTTATTTGCATTAATAATGTAACTAATTCTCTCTTGAATTTAAAATAATTCAAAAGAATGCTATGAAATTTAAAAGAATTTCAGGTGAATTTAAACGAATTTAAATGAAATAAAAAAGGTGGTAATTTCATTTATTTTAGTAGAATGTACGTCCACATATCTACACTACCGGTAACATTATGCGCCCAGACTTTAATTAAGAGAAGTTTCAATTTGATCCATTTACTTCCCTAAAGCGTGCAGAGAGAGTGGAGTTATAAAATCGAGAATTTATGAAAAACGAACAATATGTTGGCCTTTCTAACATGCTACCTAGGTTTCTAACGGAGTTTAACATTTTTTTAAACTCATTTCCTTTCTGAGATAGTAATTTTCTAAGACAAGCCTATAAGAAAGACTGGCCTATTTTCAGTTTGTGGCCAATTTTCGATTTTCAATTTTTACTTTCTGCATGCTGCAGGGTAGTATGAGTGGACAAAATTTAATCTGAGCTAGTTGAAAGATTAGGATTTCCAGTTTAAAATGAAACTAAGCACATAACGAAATATTTCATCATGAAAAACGTGGAAGCATGCCCAAGAAGAAAATCAGTTCGTCGAGCATGAGAATCAATAGATGGAAGACTGCGGTCACCACTCGATCTACCGAGTTCCGTATTGGGCTCGCATTACCATTTTTCATAATCATTCGAGAAGCATGCAGAAAGTGGAAGTTGACAGTCAAATATTGGTCCAAAACAGAAAATAGTTTGGTCTTTCTCACATGGAACCCCAACCCCTATTTATCAAAAATACTTGAAGCAGGGCTCAATCAATGTGAAATTGAATAGGCTTTCTAAGGTGTTTTTAAACAACTTTTTAAATTAAAATTACAACTATAATTTCAATTAAAATAAATATCTCAAAAGTTTCGACGAGTAGAATTCACAGCATAGGCCATAGATCATAGAGTACTGCTAAAAAGAGTATATTTGTATAGAATCAATGATGCTTCGCTTATATTCCATCTAATATTTTGTATTATTAGCGTAATTGTACAATAATAAAATAAATAACAACTAAAACCAATATTTTCGAGTGTGGAAAGATTGAAGGAAAAAATATGTTTCCCCTATACTCGTAAGTCGCAACAACTTGAGTTGAGGGTGAAACATGCATATTTTTCTAACGTGGCATCCGTGCGTGACTATCGTGAATAAGTTACCTCCAGTAACTTTATATCTTCTTCGATCTGATATGGCGCCTATTTATACGACTTTACCGCTTGGTGAGGAGTGGCTGCAAGATTTTGCATTCTAAAGAATTAATTGAGAACCTCCAATGATAGGAATGACGAAATCGATGACGAATGACGATTTCAAATCTGAAATTACCGTGACTTTAAGATTGTTAGAAGTAGATCCAGAAAGTTAGGGGCAGCAGACACCACGCATGAAACACAAATCGGAACTAACCCTCTAGGCTTGTCTGCTGAATATTTTACAGAGCAATTTCAACCCTCGTCGTCTCTATTCTATCATTTCCACCCTCTTCTTTCCATTTCCCTCTCCGATTACCCCTTCGGCGCAAGTCGCGACGGAGACAATGAAATTATTGGGAGGGAGCCCTTAGGTTTGTATTATAGTAAAACGGTCTGAGCGTAGTGGGCAAAATTGCTGCAAATGTGCTTTCTAATGTTGCAGTCAGCATTTCTCTTCAAATTGAGTGAAAAGTTTCATTGAATTAGTAGTGCTCTGTTAAGAGCTAGTGAGCCAAATTTTTTTTTTATTTTGGTTTTAATGTTTTCTTCCAATAAAGTATATCAATGATGGTTTTATTACTTCATTGCTGTACAAAGTCGCATTCGTGATTTTTCAGAACCATTTCATTATTTTCTAATTGAACCCCCAGATCGTAGAACGGAGTATACAATATTTTTAAGAGGGTGGGGGAAGGGGAGGCTCAGACTGTTTTAGTTGGACACAGTTTTTAAAAAATAAAATCGGAATGACTAATAAAAATTAAAATTTACAAGGCAGTAATATTTTGACCCTGAAAGAAAATTTTCCATTTTTAATTTCCTTGAGTGAAAGTGACCTTACACTAGGTTCGTTGAATCGATAGCTTTCTGCATATTACAATCAAAAGTAATCGAAGGGTTATTATGGAGCTGTGTTAATTTCACAAAGTGAGATTTACACATTCTACCTGCCTCGTTTAAACCAGATTTAAATTCAATATTTTCTAGGAATTAATGCAAAATGTAATTATTTATATAGAGGTTTAATGTTCAAAGTTTCACGAATGTTACCCTCGACACTACTACATGAAAACGCGTATAAAAGTTCCAGCCAAACGGTTTTCTCAGTGTACTGTTTACCCCCATGTAGGGGAAAAAGTGCATAAGCAAACGCTTAAAAATATTTAAAACCTTTATATCGATATTTTGAATTTTTAAAATATTCTAGATTTTTTTTGTATTTGTGTAACCTCTCAGAAGATTCTAGACTTTTTTTAAACGCACTGAGATTTGGGCGTATTAATCTTTTGAAACCATTTTTACGATCATTTACATAGTTATCCAAGCTTTTCTTTATTCGCTGTGTGTCATTAATAATTTGTAAGCACCCTATTAAGAATTTATGTCGGAAACTTCCACTACATGTATTAGAAGCTTATTTCCGAAACGTAAGGTAACGCTACAATCCATAATGTTGTAGTTTCCAAATTCTGGTATTGGTATGGTACCTCACATGTATTGGAAGTTTACAATAAAAGTCCAGTAACCAGTAACACTATGTATCATACTTGTGGTTGGATATATCGACACCTGTTGAAGCGAACAAAAAAAATGTAGATCATTTGTCAGGAAACTTGTATTTATGGAATTTAAATAATTCGTAGAATTCAAGGAATTTGCAAGACCTTCGTGAGATTTAAAGAATGCATGGAATTTACGGCATTCAAGGAATTGGCGGAATTAGGAGAATTTATGAAATTCAAACAATTTACGGAATTCACAGAATTCAAGAAATTCTTATGATTCAGGGAATTTACGGAATGGAACAAATTCATAAAATTCAAGAAATTTATGGCATTCATGGAGTTCACGGAATTCCTGGAATTCACGGAATTTTTGGAATTCACCGATATAATGGAATTCACGGAATTCATGGAATACGCAGAATTCATTGAATAAACGGAATCTACTGAATTCACGGAATTTAAAGAATTCACGAAATTCAATTAATTCACCAAACTCATGGAAATCATGTAATTCAATGGATTCATGGAATTTAATTAAATCAAGAAATTCACGGAATGCTTAGAATTCATGAACTTGAACGAATTTCGAAAATTTATTGATTTCCTTAACTTCTTTGAATTCCGTTAATTCAAAAAATTTAGCGAATTCATTAAATTTCATTAATTCCGTGAATTCCTTGAATTCTATGACTTCCTTAAATTTGATTAATTCCTTGAATTCTATAAATTCCCTGAATTCTATGAATTACCTGCATTTCTTAAATTCTATGTATTCCTTGAATTCCATGAATCTACATTTAAACATCCATTATTGTCCGTGAAAAATGCAAAATGGTGCAGGGCCAGGCAAGGGTAGAAACTGAACAATGTTTTGGTCTTGGCGTGTCGTGTAAGGTAACCCTATTAAAAAAAAATCTCTGAAAAATAACAGAAAGAACTTTCGAGCAAAATTCACACGCTTTTTTGTGCAATTTGTTTTCCTTTTTTCTCGAGTTTTCACAGATTCTTTAATCATTTAAAAGAATACTGTGTCTACATCGTAGCAAAAAATCAACTATATTTGTACCGAAGTTTCGATACGCGTAGACGCACGATCTTAAATTAAACATTATGAATAGTTATAGAAAAAATACACCGAAATTTTATGGAATATATCTGAAATAAATTAGTCCATTTTAGTTAAAATCTAATTAAATTCCGTTCACTTCCATCGCATTACACTGGAATATTTAAAAATTTAATTAAATTAATTTATGCTCTGTTGAATTCCGTTGAATTTTAGTGCATCCCAGTGAATTCTGTTAACATATATATGTGAAATTTGACATAATTATATATACTTCCATTCCTATCCCGTGGAATTAATCTAATCCAATTCATCATCTTTGAACTCCTTTGAGGTTCATTTAATGCCGCTAAATTGTATTGGATGTCATTCCATATCATTTCATTGAGTATCGTTTAATTACATAGAGTTCAATTTAATTCCACTGAATCCCATATCCGTTCAGTTACGTGATTTTTACTTAAAACCCAATTTCATCCAACCTAATTCAATTTCATTAATTTTTGTTCAATTATATTTCAAATTTCGCTAAATTGTCTTAAATTTCCTTGAATTCCGTTGAATTCCATTTAATTTCATCCAACGCCATTCAATTCCGTTGAATTCTATTTTCTTCACTGCATTTGAAAATTTTTTATTGAATGTATAGGATTCCTGCAAATAAAACCAAAAATCCAACGAAAAAATTTGGACAACCGCCATAAAACATTCCTATCGTATTTTGAAAAAAGATCCTCGAAAAAAAAAATTTTTTAAAGAAAACATTTATAGGGCAACGCAAGTAATGATAGTATGATTAATTATATTTAACAGTGAGGTTTCATGAATCTTGATTTTCTTTTACTTTCTCTATTTCTGATGTGTTTATGATAGATATTTCTAGTGTGTTTATCGCGGATTTGCAATGTGACCCTCAGCTTAGATATGAAAGGGACAGAGCCCGGTAACAAGCGTTGCATTCAGAATAATTAATATTTTCAGATTTCAGCGTAAAAATGAAGATAATTCTATTTTTTTGAATGCGAGATTATTCCATCTGTCAAAAATGCCATTATAAGAATAGGATATCGCGAAAACTAATTCCCTTCTATATCCATAGTGACCGCCGCATAGTTTCTTATTCGCCAAAAGACACGTGTTTGCAATATATTCAATTCCTTCTAATTGTAACGGTAAGCACACCTCAAAGAGATGTTTTCTATTCCGCAAAAGTGGTCATATTTTGAGTTTATTTAATTCCTTCTAATCAGTTCACAAAATATGTGAATTAATTTGATTTACTTCCTTCATGCGGAATATAAGTTTTGAAATTTTAATTCTCATGAATCCTATAGTAAGGAACGTTACTAGCAGTTAAATTTAATACATTTAACACATTTAACAGTGTGGTACAAATAATATTAAAATAATAATAAAAACATGTTTACATAATTCCGATTGACTTTTTCTTTATCGCATACAAATTCAATCTAGCGTTTTCAAAGTGAAATTATTTTTAGCTTTTCTATTCCTTCTTTTATATTCTTCTACTTTTTAATATTTTTTATACGCTTTCGTTAAATTTTGCTAAGCCGATTGAGGGGAAGAGGGTTTGCACTTTTCTTTTCCAATTGGGGGACTTTTAGACGGAGGAAAAATCGCGTATTCATGGGAACACAAATTCTTAATTATTCTGAATGCAACTCTTGTTACCGGGAGTGCATCGCTGTTTCGTTGCTGTATTAGTACTGAAATGTTGGTGAATATTATTTACAAACGCTTTTTTATTTTGATTTGATCATAAGAAAAATATAAAGGCAAAAGAAATAGAAAAAGAGAAGGAAGTGGATTTGGTTGGTTGCCTTCTCATTTTTCTTTCCCCTTTTTTATATTTTTGTCCAAAAATTCATTCATTTTTTAGGAAATTTTTTTTTAGACAGTATCTTTTTTCAAATTACAATAGAAACATTTTATTTGGTTGTTCAATTGCTCAGTTTTATTTTCAGAAATTCAATACATTAACTTGAATATGGGACGTTAAATAGGATTTTAAATTTGACTTTATATAATTTAAATTTCTTGAATTTTAATGTCCATTGAAGTCCCTCCTGTGCGATATTGAATTTCTATGAAGTATGTTGAATACATTTGAATTTAGTAAACTTAGTAACGAATTAAGTTAAATTGAAATCTATGTATATTATTGAGTTGAACTCCTGTGACTGACGCTAGTCAAGTTTTATTGAATTATATTAAAATGGTATGCACTAATTAGTCCCCGAGATAATTTTTGTTTAAAGGTCAAAAAAAGTTTCATGATGACGAATACCATGTTTATTTTTTTCGAAAGAAACAAATAATTTTTTAAAAACATTGTCTTATTTGCACATTTTTTGCTCAGAATCTATTGCTCAGAGAAATTTAAAACGAAAAAAAACCAAGATATTCGAAATCAGGGGACTTTTTTTTACCTTTCAAACAAAAGTTATCTCGGGAACCTCTTAGTGCATTCAAAAGTATTAGTGGCGACTCGATTAATATTCATTTAGGTCAATACAATTTAAATAAAAACTGCAAAAATACTCAAAGTTGAATAGCTAGAGCATTATACCGATGGTAAAACCAGTTAAATTAAGTTTTATTTCACTTTGAATTCTGCCGAATTCTAGATTTTCAAAAGGTAAGCATTCTTATAAGTTTGAAAATAACTCTTTAAAACTGATACTATAAACCTATAACCGAAGCGCAATTTTTAAGTGCACAGAGAAGAATCGATGATCAGCCTGAATGTTTAGAGTGTCAGACTGACTGTATTTGAATTTTAACTATGGGACAGCTCCCTAGATGGTTGGGCGTAACATCTGCGGAGTTTCAAAATTTGATGCGTAGGCTCACTACCCCAGAAGGTCAAGCTTACGATTCTTGAGTGTTAAATTTTAAGACTAGATTCACTATCTCAGAGTGTCAAGTTTACGATACGATATTTTCATATACTTGAAATAATTATCTCTGTTAGTCAAAACAGCTATCACGGATAATCAAAAGTACTATATTTTATAATTGAACCGCATATCTCGTGTAGTCAAATTTTTTTTAATTATTAAAATAATTATTAAAAAATGAATGTTGTCACATACCAGAAACATCACGTGATGTGGGTATATTTCCAGTCACATATATCTTGTGTTATTAAAGCCCATGCTAGTTTTTTAATCAAACGGAATGTGTACCTGGAAATACCGACATTACGTGATATTTCTGGTACGTGTTCAAATTAATTAAGTTTTTAAAAAATGTGTAAAATACTAAGCAATGGATTAAATAAGTGAACTGAAACTTTTTAGTGAAAAATATGTATGTTTTATTTTTATACATAACCAATATAATCGATCAAAACTTATACATTTTTGTTAAAATAATTTTCAAAAAGGTATTCCACCACAGATCGAACTATGGTGCTTCCGAGCGTCGTGGTCCAAATTCTCTCCCGACTTATCAGAGCGACTCGGCCGTCAAGGTTGGTGGAAATATAAGCTTAAGGCCCTGCAAATATTTTACATTCAAAATTATATAGAATAAGGAAAGATAGGACAAGATGAAATGCATTGTCAACAAAATAGTCGAATTTTTAAAAACAAAAAAATTGTCTTCGTTAACTATTTCCAGTAAAAGACACGAATGTTCCCAAAAATAGTTAAAGAAACACGATCGAATCGGATTTTCGATTCGATCGGTCGGCCTTAAATTGATGAAAATTGAAAATATTAAAAATCCAATATGCGGCTAACGAAAGGCATTTTAAGTTTTTAATTTATAATTTCAATTCTAAAAATCTAATCCGATGCAAATAGAATACAGATTGCAGATTCAGAGAGACATGAAGACAATACTGTGAATTGTCAATTAATGTTGACTTTCAAAATACACTATAAATACACATTTTTATATTTTGAAGATTCCTATGGATTCTATCTCAAGATTTGTAAAACGTTTTTTAAAGGCTTTAAAGGTTAATATTTATTTTCTTGTTTAATATGCTCAAGCCAGAATTATAAAGGAGGAGCATCGGTACTGAAGGGAGGCCCAATATTATGTTATTACTTATTAGTCTAGCTTTATTTTAATTTTTTTTCATTAAATGAGTTTTAAAAAATGTGGCAGCTTCGCGTGCACATTCTCATCGCGCGCTTCGCGCAGGGCTCGCTTCACTGTATTTGTGATTTTGTGCGCCTGTAATTTGGTGATTGCGATTATTTTGGTTAAAACTCCTTCGGTTTTAGCGGACACATTCTCATCACGTATCTTGTGCTTCGCACTCGATTTTGACCAGCATGTAAACTTTTCTACATTATCTTGAACTCTATTATATCAAATGCATATTATATTTATTTCTGCACCTTGGCCTAGGGCGGCTTATTCACATATTGCCAAATGAAGTACAAATTTTGTTTTTGCTGAATACTTTAATACTTTTCTCTTATTTTACATTAAATTTTATTATCAGCTACCTTGAAAATGTTATATCTTCAATAAACTTTTTATTATTGCAATTCATGATATCCATTGTTATTAAAACAGAAGTTTTTTCATTGTCTTATTTTTATAGTTTAAAAGGGTGCGCATCTTATTAAACAAGAATTGTTATCAGCCATTTTATTGCAACTTATGTCAATTTTTCATAAATATCATTTTTTTATAATATTTTTTACCATTAAAACTAAAAATACCCGTCCTAGCGTAAGGCAGTTTGACACAAATTTGTAGATATAATGCAGGCGAAAAATGTTCTTGAATAGAATGTTATTGTAGCTTGTGTTCCTTTTATGAAAAGGGAATTTCTATGACGAAATTGTAGATATTTTTATGGTAAAGAACTTTTGTCTCATCGATTTTTTCGTCCTTTGTCTTTTTTTCCAAAAATTTGACTTTCTTGTTTTTCATCTAAATTTTACAAATAAAAAAACTGCATGCCCTACATAAAAATGATTGATAGTAAATTTGTAGATCCTTTTTGGCAGAACAATTTTTGTCAAATGATGTTTTTTCGTCAATTTTTTGTCGTATTTCAAACAATTTAGCTGTTATTTTTAATGTTATTTTTTAAGATTGAAGCAAAAACTACGCGTCCTATGAAAAAATTATTTATAACAAATTTGCATGATAATTGCCCTCTATTTGAGGTTTTCTAAAAATGATTTTTTTTATTTTCAATTCCTTTTTCGAATAAAACAAAAACTGCATATCCTATACAAAAGTGATCAATAAAAAATTTGTAGATTTTTTTGAGGTGCTCAATCTGGACCTGCGCACTTCTTTGTCTCTTGCCTAATTCAACCGCAAAATGGATTTTTTTATTTTTTATTATTTTTGTTTTATCCAAATTTGAACTTTCGACCTTTCGAAAAAATTTAAAAAGTTGTTATGAGAGCACTGTACGGCTTCCCAAAAGAAACATTTTCTTGCTCCAGTCTTTTTTTAGTATCGTACGTTGTTTGGCTTAAAATGTAAATTTTCATTTGTTTTTTTGGGATATTAAAAATGCTACAAGTCTGACAATTTTGATTTTATCGATAAATGTGAGATAAATTGTTCGTGCTTCTGAGTACTATGTATAGCCGTACACAAAATTTTCCAATTTCGAAAAAAATGATCTCAACATTTTTCTGTTCTTCCAAATCCAAACAATTTCAATTTTCGACTTTTCGAAAAAATTCAGAAAGCGAATTTAGGTCCGTCGAGTGGGAAGTCCA
>JAAAKG020071038.1:0-17308 GCA_010014905.2 Druon quercuslanigerum
TTGCTACTTAGATACAACTTGATAGATGGGTGGGGCGAGGGGGCGGGGGGGGTGGGGGCGGGACCGCCAAAGAATAGTATCTAAGTCGTTTTTGGAACATATGCATATAATAAATGTGCAAATAATTATTAAAATGATTTGCGCTTTCACGTCACATTGTCAAAGTGAATGTAACATGTAATTAATGTATATATAAAAACAAAATTCGATTACATTAGATATTACATTAAATATTATATTAACTTTGCAGAATTATTAAAAAATTCATTATAATAAATTATTTTCCTCCGCCCGAGACTACCCTGATATATGTATTATTGCGAAAAGTGACCCATAAAAAATTTGTAGATCTTTTTTCAGTGCACAATTTTTGTCCAATCATAACTTGTCGTTTCTTGCACAGTTTGTCCTTAAAATAAAATTTTTGATTTTTTATTATTTTTTGTGCAATACAAGTGTAAATTTTCGAGTTTTTAACAAAATTCAAAAGGTTGTTATGACAATCTTGAGGGTATGCAAAGAAACCCATTTTTCTCATATTCACTTTTTTTCGTATCTTACGTTGTTTGGTTGATAATGCTAATTTTCGTTTCTTTTTTTTTTTAGATTTTGAAATTGCTATAGCTCTGTATTTTTTTAGTGTTAATGTTGTTTTTTACAAATAAAACAAAAACTACATGTCCTATCAAAAAGTAGTTTTTAACAAATTTGCAGATCTTCTTTGGCAGCACAATTTTTGTCTTCACATCTTTCTTCGTATCGTGCGTTCTTTGGCTTGCAATGTTCATTTTCGTTTTTTTTTTATTTTAAAACTGCTATAACTCCAATAATGTTTTTTTCTTTGAAAAAAGTCATTGCGTAAAATTGTTAGTCTCTTCGAGTACTACTAATAACTGGATATAGAATGTTCAAATCCTTTAAAAAAGTGGTCTTAAAAATTTTCAAACTGGGCTCACTTTTTGAATTTTTATCCAAAATAGCTAGCTAACGAACGTTAATTATCGTGCTCACAGACAGACATACATACGTCCATACATACAGACAGACGCTCATCGCGAGCTTTTTTTGACGCCTTAAATAAGGACACATCTCTAAAGGATTCATATTTAAAATTGCGGTTTAAAAATGTATAAACAATTATTGGTTTGGTCCCTAATGGGTTAATGAAACTCCACCAGAAATATCTTATATTCCGATTTTTTCTCAAATGCTTAAGATGGCTGCAGTCCAATCTTTTAAAGACTGTATTAATTTAATGCATAAAAATTAATATTATATTATTTTAATGTTTGTTCCAAACGTTTACCGAGAGTTTAAGTTTGTTTAAGAAATTGAAGGCTTTCGCAATTTAAATTAAATAATAAAAGATGAAATCAAAATTAATTTAAAAAGTATTTTTTAAGCGGTGCAATAAAGTGATATTTTACTTCCGCTCCGCCGGCACCAAAAGATTTCTTATTTTACCTATCTCAGATAAAAAAATTTTATTGCAGAACTTTCTTCAAACCAATTTAATAATCTTGGCGACCCGAGGAAAAATGCATCTTCGAATTTCGAACCGCCGGCTCGAATTCGTATGTGATATGAGCCGAATAGATCCAAGTTGGTCAACTGTAAGTCCACCTAAAGGGAAAGCGAAAGGAATGGCAGGAGGGGATCTGGATCTGGCATGAAAAGAAGACTCGCCAGGAGAAGAAGGTCTGACTGGAGTATCACTGATACTGCCACGAGAAATTCCAGAAATATGTGTGCCATTAGGTAAGCATTCAAACTGCAAACTTAACTCTGCAAGTAGAAACAGAAAATCCAATTGGGAAAATTCTTGAAAAAAATTAACTCAAAGAAATTACACTTGTGCAAATTAGCTATGCAATAAGCTTTAAATAATGGTAGGCAATTTTTACCAAAAATCAGTTTTAAATAAATTTTAACTTAAAAAAGTAAACTTGTTTTACAGGTTGGCATAAAAACTCTTTAAACAAAAGAAATATTTTTTTTTTTAATAATTGATATTGGTTTAATTAAGACAGTTCTATTATGGTGAAAAAATTAAAACCTTCGAAGTTTTTTGTAGCATATAAGACGGTTGAAATCTTTCGTAACCGTTAGGACATAATTTAAATCATTGAAATATTTTAAATCATTACAAATATTTACAATATTTAAGAATCTTAGAAAACGTTAAAATGTTTTGAAAACTTTAAAATATTTTGAAAACGCCTTGAAATTTTTAAACTTTTTGCAATCTGTAAAACCTGTTGAAATCCTAGAATTTTAAAAACCTTTTATATTTATTAAAATATTTGAAATCCTTTGAAATCTTTTACCTGTTAAACTTAACTGCGTTTTAATAATGGTGAATAAAATATACTTTCTGTTATCTACTCAGGTCCATAGCTGTAATACGAACTGTTTACATTATATGTATTCTGATATAGAATATTTTACTAGCTTATAGTGTATCTTCCCTCTCAATTAATAATAACAATTATTATTGTAATACGATATTTACCAGTAGAATTGAATATAACCGCAAAAAATAAAACAAGAAAATCCTTATCCTCAATCCTCATATTTTCCAATTGATCACTATTTACCACTAATCAATGTATCAATAAAGGCTTGCTTTGACAATTTGAGTAATGAATATTCTGGTTATTGATCTAACAATATAGTAAATATTTTGTTCGTTCTCTCATGCATCATCGGCGCCAAAGTTGAATTTCTAAGATATTTGCGTTTCATTACAGTTGGTTTAAAGAAAAATAAAAAGTATGAATTCTAAATTTGTTAAAACTGATATCACAATTTGTATAATTAATTGAGTTTACGGAAAATCCGTTGTTTAAATTTGGGACTAAAATAATAATTCTCAAAATAAATAAATATTTTTATTACTTTAATCCTAATTTCCACCTCGGAAGCTGATAATATAATTGTATCTGAAGGAATGTGCCGATGGTTCTAAATTCGATGACCTGCTTCTAATGCTAAGAGCAGTGCAAGTTTCTCAGTAGGTTTTTTTCCGATTTAGTTTACATACATTCCAGGTTCTCGTATACTTATGCGAGACGGTTTGAGTTGATGGATTCCACTTAAAAAAAACGATCGATTACCCAAGCGGGAATTCTATTGCGAGAAGTAAGGGATTTTGCAGACCTAGTCGTATTGGAGGCGCAGTAAAAGATTTTACCACTGCATCGCTCAGTAGAGAAGCATAAAATTAAATTTGTATTTTAATCGACGACATTGAGATTCTTTTTGCTACAATAGGTCTGTCAATTCTTCTAGACACTATTGCACTGTTTTATCGTCGAATGTGATGAAGAAGCTTGGTTCTTTCCACGGAACTTTAATCCGACATGACGGTTTGCTTCAGTATTTTCTCTCGAAGCCATATCAGAAGCAAAATTCCATATAATTTTTTGCTTACACGAGTTCTAGATTTCTCTGCTTAAAATTTTAAGATGTGAAAATTGAATTTAACTCAATTCATTTATATAATTAATTGTATTAGTGTTTACACGAAGTAATGTTTCACATTCCTGATCATATTCCGCAAAAGATTGATTCATTATTACATAAGTTGATGCAATTAATTGCAAAAATTTAGCTGTTCAAAAAGGTTTTTGTGTGAATCATACCATAGACCACTTCTAGACAACTTGTCACTAATCGTCTTTTTAATTGGGTGAATTATCTCATGTTACAGACCTGACTTTTCCTGAATCTTTCTATCAAAGAAAATAAATTTTTGCCTTTTTCTGGTGGAACTTCTACCAATAAAAATTTTTAATTCGATAAAAAATCAAAGTACGGACATATCTGTCAGAACAGTTTGCTAAGATATAAATATCGTATAGATATAACATGAAAGATAAGCTTCTTTTTCTCATATAATTGAGTACCGACTTCCAGATTTTAATGAAGCCAAACTGGCTATTATTCAAGACAAATCATAAAACTGAAAATTCTCATAACACCCTATCAAACAGGAACCTCAGAATCTCAGAAATAGAAATTTACTATTTATTGATTGGCAGGAAATGACAGTAGCTATTTCTAAAAAAATTGTCCATTACTAACATGAAAGCCAAGGTCTCCTAATGTGCCCAATTTCGATTACTAGGAAAAGAAGATTCTTTGTTAATTAAGAAAAAGTGTTCTTCAGGCCCTTTATGCAATTTAAAACAAATTCGCCGCAGACGATTTCTTTCCACTTTCGAAGAAACCTCTGCAGTTGCCTGGAAACGACAGGGGCTAATCGATCGCAATGTCTCGAAACTCCTCCTCGAAGAATCAATTTATCTCAAAAAAGGAAGTTCTGATTATTGACAAGTCCAAAAATTCTATTACTGATTTTAAATATCTCGGAGTAGTAAAAGCTATTCTCGCTTTTGAAACTGAATGATGTAAATCCGTAATGAGAATGGCTGTATCTGCGAACATTTCTAACTCATTTAAGGAGTTTAGTTCTTCTTTACCTAGTAAATTTGAAATAGCCGGACCTATATACAATCACGTAATCCACCGGAAGCTCTGCTTCTGGATTAAACTGAGCATGTTCCCTTAAGAAGTAACCATTCTTTGGGTATTTTGTCAACAATTCCTTCCTGAATTCATCAGCAAGGCTAGCTTCAAATCAATTTTTAAACCTAGACTATAAATTGGGATGCAATTTAAGCTCTTTTAGTTGAGCGTTGACAGATTTCCTAAAAGGATTAAGAATGAACTGAGTCAAAGGATCAAACTTCTCTTATTTAAAGAATGCGCTGCGTTATCCATTTTGATTATTTGAATAGACTTACTCGACTGATTCTTCGCATCAGGCTGGGCAGAACGAATGGCAGATAGAGTTAACTAACATGCGCGAGAATATGAATCTATATTCCCTTTTCTACTTGTAAAACTTCTGGATCTTCATTTTTTAATATTTCTAGCCTCTAATGTGTGTCTACGACTTCATAACGCGTATTCGTAATATTTTGGTACCCAGATAATCAAATAACACCCGGATATCCAAGTACTCGACGAATTTTTCTGGGTTATATAAAATGCAAGTATTTAACTGAAATTCACTGCATTAAAATAAATTTTTAAAGGATTTGATACACCTGTGGAAACGTGAAATGATGTAAAAGAACTTAGTTTTACATTATCGAATTTAATGTCTAAATGATAATAATTGTTTTAAACTTTAGGACACGGCTAATTGACATACAATTATTGAATTCTTCCGAATATTTTGAATCCTTTAGAACTTTGAATATTTTTTTAAATGTTTGCAAATCTTTAACACAGTTTTAGGTATATAATAAATCCATTAAAATCTTTTGAAATTTTGTGTAACCTTTAAAAACCTTTGAGTTTTCTCAGAATCTGCAAGCTTTGTGAAATCATTGAATTCCTTTAAATCTTTGCTAAATATTTTTAAATTTTTGTTGTGAAATCTTTTAATATATTATATAATATTATTAGATGTTTTGTTTTTTGATCAACGTACTAAATATATGGCAGGTATTGATTTTTTATCTATGGATCTGTAAGTGTATTTATAAACTACCTTTGCTGTACGACGTCGAGTCTCGACAGGTTACATTATTTTCACCTTACATATCTAAAGAATATAGAATGGAGTTTTTCATATAACTAGATTATTTTGATAGATAATGTTAGATACTAACCAATAGTAACAATAACCTGTAACTCACTAAACTGACTATTAAAATTTGGAACGAATATAAGGTACAATTTTTATGTCTCAGCGTCAAAAATGTAAAATAAATTATTATTGTGGGCCAACACATAGCGTTGTTCGTTTTTTCAGGAGTGTAACATTCTACGTCACATACGACTGTGTATTCTCGCCTCAAGTCTGAACAGAGATGGCTGCTGATGCCTATTTTAAATCTTAAATCTGAAATGAAGTTGTCATTTTACCTTTTGCTAATGAATTCTCCAGATTTTTAATAATTAATTTAATGTATTTAACATGAAAGTTGCACTTACTTACCAGAAATATTTGTACCGTTTTGTTTCTAATAACAAAGATATTACGCATAATGACATGCGTTCTTCTCCGCAGTTAAAATCAACTGTCGTCAGCTGGAACACCCCTCCCATTGTCTGGAGTGACTCGCCTGTAGAATAATTGGTGTGAATAAAACTGGGACTAAACTTCGAACAACATTGAATAGCATTGTTCCTAATCGGTACTTTTTGCCGTGAAAGGCGTTTTATTGCATACAAGTTAATGGGTACGACGACTTTATAATACTTGGCCGCATTCAAGGACATTTCGCATCCATGCAACTCCTTCTTACCGGGTAATGTTGTGGACGTGAACCGTCTACTGTTATTGTTTGAAAGTTCGCGATGATTGCTCGATGGTTGCCTATGGGAGATTCCACGATTTCTTCTCGGCTCATCTCTTCAACCTTGCCGCTGTTCATGTTTACTTTAACCCGTTTTCGAGGTCCATAACTTAATGTATATATTCCACGAAGAAGAGTTCGATTTCTCCCTAATATTGCAAAGACTTCACCATTTAAAGTTGATAGTACAGATTGTTCTCCGGTTGGCATGGACAAAATTACATTATGTTTTCCTCTAACGTGAAGGTTTGCATCACGAGGAAAAATGTATCTACGAATTTCGAACAGTCGGCTCGAATTCCTGCGTGGGATTAGCCGAACAGATCCAAGTTGCTCAACTGTTAATTCACCTAGGCGGAAAAAAGGAGAAATGGCAGGAGGAGATCTAGACCTGAAACGACGACAAGACTCGCCAGGCGTAGAACACCTGACAGGAGAAACCGAAGGATCAGGTCTTAAACGAGAAGCCGTTTTAGAAGAATCATATCTACCACGAGAAACAACAGGAATAGGTGCACCATTAGGTAAACATTCAAACTGCCAACTCAACTCTGCAAGAAAAAACAGAAGATTAAATTAGGAAAAACCTTGTAAAAAGTAAACTTAAAGAACGCAAAAAAGTTAGCTTCTGTCACAACTAGGTATAAAAAGACTTTAAACAAGAGAAAGATTTTTCTAAAAATTATTTAATTGGCTAATAAGAGACAGTTCTATTATTAGGAAAAAAATAAGGAGAAACATTTTTGTTTTTGTATTTTCTGCCACAGATTTCAGACCTTATGCTTTATTCCTTTTATTCAAGGATCTCTCTTGTTTTCCCTTTACACGTCTCTCGCTCAAATACAAACTAAAATATTAGAACTCAGAAAGGAACATCAAGTATTTTTGATAAAACTTTATCATCTTGTTTGGAAAGTCTTATATTTCACTTTATTATTGTGATCATCAATAGAATGGGTGACAATCACAGATGAAGATACGAAAGTGCTACCAATCATTGTGATTTCTAATTATAGAAAAAAATATTTGGTTTTTAATTATAAATTTATTAGAAATTAACTAATAAATATTTGATTTCTGTATTCAATGTCTCATTTGATATTTAATATCTTATACTGGTTATCTGAGAAATCAAAGTCCTCAAGTTTGTTTTGTATTTAGATATCTACATTTCAATACAGTTATTTTCGAGCAAGAAGAGGTTTAATTACTGAACTTATAAAAACTAATATTATAATTTGAATACGCTATTACGTTTAAGCGCAATCTATCATTTGTATAGAAAATATTCATATGTTCTAATCGATTTAGAAATGTATTTACTCATGTTTGCCAGTATTTATTTATTTCAAGTTTTGACGAACGGTTAATTTTAACAAGGAATTTCTTCTGACTCAGAATTAGAATACTTTAAATTTTCTGTCACAGCTCAGAATAGAAGTAATAAAATATATTTAAAAATCCTTAAATTTAATTCATGGGAAAAAGATTTCGTTGATTCCTTTTCTAATATACATTTAAATCTTTGATACATTTTAAAATATTTGAATTTTTTAAACTCTACTGTGTTTAGCATATGGTTAATAAAATATAATATCGGTTATCTACTTAAGGCCCTGTCTGGAATAACAATTTTTTACACTATATTTATTTTGATATTCTGATGTTGTCCCTTCTATCAGCAGTTAATAACAAAAATTATAATTATTACGATATTATTATATTCACCAATAGAATTGAAGATAACAGCCAAGAATAGGGTGAGAGAAGAAACAATCCTCATCTTTTCTAATTAAAGTAACATCTAATTAATTTAAGAAGAGGGCTTTTATTGATAATTTAAATAATGAATATTCCGGTTCTTGATCCGTTGATATATTCTATTCGTTATCTTATTTATCATCGGTCTCCAGTTTAAATTGCTTAACTATTTGAACTTCATTAGAGTTAATTAGAAAAAAGCATGAATACTGAACTTGGTAAAACTTATATCAGAGTTTGTATTATATTTCTAATGTAAAAAAAATTTCGTTGTTTAATCCTAGGACTAAAATAATAATGCTTAATCTGAATAAAGATTTAAAAAAAAATATACAAATATTTCGCGGCCTTTGCTTGCCCATCGCTATAACCTTTTTGAAGTCTGAGATGTTAACTTACGTTTCGGGACTTAAAAAAATAAATAAATGTTTGCTGTATAAGCATTCTCGAGGAAATTTAAATATTCCTCATCATTGTTTTAAAATCTCAATTTTTAAAAAATGTTAAGGAATGTTAAATCTATTTCTGGCTAGATCACATTAATCATAACTACTTTCAAAACAATACTGAATTCTCTTCTATACATTTATGGAACTAATTTACTTTACGCAGAAAGTATAATTCGGAAATATTGTAGCTCACTTTTTGCTAAATTTTATGAAGGGAAAATTCAAATTGGGACGAATTCTGACTTGCAACAGTATTTGTTTGTTAATCAGCGGCGTCTATATCGAAATTGAAACCATTTTACGAAATTCCTCTTCCATTCCTTCTTCACCAAATTTGAAAGTTTGAAAAAAATTATAATTCTTAAATGTGATCCCCTTTCCGAAGTAAGAATTTGTTTCAAAATTTTCTATTTACATTAAATAATAACAAAGGGTGACAAATTCACTCGATATTATTAGGTTTTAAATAATTTTATAAATCTGTAAAAACGTGAAGTGATATTAGAGAATTTAACTTTAAGTTATCTGTTTTAATATCTGAATGCTAATATTTGAATTAAATTTGAAGTAATGGCTAAAAGTATGATAAACGTATCAATGTTGCTAAAGCAGATTTCGAAGCTGCGGAGGGAACCTACGCAAAGTGTGTATACTCACAGAATAAGACTGTACTAGCGTCAACTTCTGATTGATAATTGCTTGAATATTCACCTTTTTAGGAAATTATTTATTGTAATTGATAATTTTATTTAAATGTATATATTTTGAATAAAAATTTGTCTTTTTAGCTGAAAATTATTAGAAAAAATGTTTTTAGGTAAATTCCTATTGTTAAATAATACTCTCTCCCGAGCGACTCCCAGTATTTAACGATCGTTGCCGAAATCGGTCCACTACTATTGTTTGAAAATTCTCTAAAATTGGGGTTTTGCCTATAGGAGATTCTTCAACTGCTTCTTCGGTCATTTCTTAAATTTCGCCGTTTTTCATGTTTATTATTACTCGTCTTTAGCAGCCATTTCTTACTTAAGATATTCCACAAAGAAGTATATTATTTTTTACTATCATTGCGATGACTTCTTCATTGGACGTTGATAACACAGGTTCTTCTCCGATTGGCAGTGGAATAAAGTAATATTTTACTGCCGCTCCGTGGGCAACAAAAGAGTCCTTATTCTGCCTATTTCAGATAAACAATTTTTGCCGCAGAACTTCCTTCAAACCAATTTACTAATCTTAGCTTCTTGAATGTAGGCATGCGTTCTTTTCCAGAAGGAACATCAACTACATATATTACAAATTTTCTTAATAGAATTATCGAGTCGTCAGTTTAATAACCTTAAATTAATGCGCATTAAAAATGTTTCATATGAAACGAGTCTTATAAAATCGTGCGTATTCAATGATATTTCGGATCTATTCAACTCCTTCTTACCCGGTAATGCTGTTGTCGTATATCTTCTATTATTATTGTTTGAAAGTTTCTGATGATTGGATAACGACTGCCTAAGGGAGATTCGCCGATTTCTTCCAGGCTCATCTTTTCAACTTGAGCGTTGAACATGTTTATTTTAACCCTTTCTCGAAGTCCATATCTTAATGTGTATATTTCACGAAGGATGGTTCGATTTCATTCTAATATTGCAACAATTTTACCATTGGAAGTTGATAGTACTGATTTTTCTCCGGTTGGCATGGGAATATTGAAATTTTTTCTTCCTCTAAAGTGCATTTGTGCATCACGAGAAAAAAAAAAGCCGAACAGATTCAAGTTGGCCATCTGTAAGTCCACCTAGTTGGGAAGCGAAAGAAAGTTTAGGAAGAGATCTGGATCTGGCACGCAAAGAAGACTCGGCAGGAGGAGAAGACCTGACTGGGGAAACCCTGACAGGAAAAACCGAAAAATCAGGTCTGACGTGAGAAGACCTTTCAGGAAAAGAAGATCTGCCACGATGAATTCCAGGAACAGGTGTGCCATCAGGTAAGTATTCAAACTGCAAACTGAACTCTGCAAGAAAAAAACAGAAAATTCAACTAGGAAAATGCTTGAAATTAGAAGTATTTTTCTAAAAATCAGTTTTGTCAAAGAACGTGAACTCCAAAAAGTCCACTGGTGACACAGCCAGGCATAGAAAGACTTTGAACAAGAGAAATATATTTCTAAAAATTATTGTAATAGGGTAGCTACAGACAGTTCTATCACAAAGGAAAAAAGAACGAAAAACATTGTTATTTCTGTATTTCCTTACACAGATGTCACACTTTATCCTTTATTTTAAAAGAATTTATCTTCTTTCCCTTTACTCGTCTTTTGCTCTAATGCAAAGTAAATTATTAGAATTCAATAAGGAACATCAACTGGTTATCATTATTAATTATAAATTCATTAAAAAATTAACTAATAAATATTTGATTTCTTCATTTAATGTCTTATTTGATATTTAATATCTTATAGTGGTTATCTGAGAAATCAAAGGCGTTAAGTTTGTTTTGTTCGTATATTTACATTTCAATACAGTTATTTTCAAGCAAAAAAGTTTTAATTACTAAACCTGTTAAAACTGATTTCAAAATATAAAAAATAATTTAGGTTTCAGCGCAGTTTATCGTTTAAATAGAAAATTTTTAAATTTTTTATTCGATTCAGATTAAAAATCAGAATAAAAATACTCTTTTCTGGCTAGGTAGACACACTAAGAATATGTTTTAAAAAATTGGTTGAAACCCTTGAATTCTTCTTAAATCTCTTATATCTATTAAAATCTTTGATATCGTTTGAGATATTTTAACTTTTTAAACTAAATAAAATGTAATACCGGTTATATACTGAAGGCCATAACTGTAATGCCGTGGATGTTGAAATGAAATACCTGCATAAAATTATTTAGCTTCTGTAAGTGGAATATAAAGCGTGTTAATTATCAGGTTTGTTCAGTTCTAACTGATTCAAGGGTTCATGTTAATCTTCTCCTAGTAGATCTGAAATAGCTGGACCTACAGGTAAAAATGCAGAATCAGCTTAGCGTTAAATGTCTTGAAAATTCTCGTCGTGTTTCTCAGCCACTTTATCCGCCGTAAGCTCTACTTCCGGATTAACTTAAGAAGGTCTACGTAAGAAGTCACAATTCCTAGTATGTTTTGTCATTAGTTCCTCCCTGACTAGATCAGTATAGTCCTATATCTCTTTTTCCGCAGGATGTTCCTATTGAGTGAGGCTATCCGTTTATATAACCTCTTTGCTTCCTTTACCGGAAGGAAAAACAACCTGGATTAATCTTTTAGTTGTTTCCAGGCTTACCAGACTAACTGTCGGCATCTATCTTTTAAGGAATGAGATAAGTTATTTCTTTTCATAACCTAAAAAGGATGTACGATCTGAATTAGTGGTGTACTTACAATAGAGGCTCAGCAGTCACAGCATCGTACTTCTCTCATCTTAATCGTGAGATGTGCTGTCGATTCAGATTATTAAAATTATCTCACCAGGCTGCTTTTTCGGAGCAGTGAAGGCAAAACGAAAGGTAGATAGGCGGGTATTCGCATATTTACTCGGATACTCGGGGAGCCAGAAACCCGTGATTACGGGTATTACTCGGGTATCCAGGTCATCAGATAATACCAGGGTATCCGTGTATTGGAGGCATTGTTCTGGATTTTAAATATTTTTAATTCGACATCAACTTTTAGATGCAAGTGAAATAAAATAAACGCGCAGTAGTTTTATAAGCCTTATTTGAGCATCAAAAGAAAATAACCAAAATGCCAAAACGCCGAGAGAAACTGGAGACGTAATGCTGACGTTGAGTTTTGGCATACAAATATTTCACGGCCTTTGCTTGCCCATCGCCATACCTTTTTTGAAGTCTGAGATGTTAATTTACGTTTACGTACGTGAGAAAATAAATAAATTTTTGCCCATAATAATTATCGAGGGAATTTAAATATTCCTCCTCATTGTTTTAAAATCTCAATTTTTACAAAATGTTTAAAAGAACCAGCAAAACCTCTACCACTTAATAAAAATTTAAATATTAAATCTATTTTTGGCTAGATCATATTAATCAGAGGTACTTTCAAAAAAATACTAAATTCTCTTCTAAAAATTTATGGAACTAATTTACTTTACGCAGAAAGTATAATTCACAAAAATATTGTAGCTTACTTTTTGCTAAATTTCATAAAGGGAAAAATCATTTTTTGAAATTCCTCTTCCATTCCTTCTTCACCAAAATTAAAAGTTTGAAAAAAAAAATTATAATTCTTTTATTATTAAAAAGTTTGTTATAAGCGTGTAACAAGATTTTAGGTTTTTCATGAAATTCAATTTAATTTAATGAGATTTAAATAATTTTATAAATCTGTAAAAACGTGAAGTGATATCAGAGAATTTAATTTCAAATTATCGTACTTAATATCTGAATGATGATATTTGTTTTAAACTTTAAGTAATGGCTAGGAGTACGATAAACGTATCAATGTTGCTAAAGCCGATTTCGAAACTGTAGAGGCAACTTACGCAAAGTGTGTGTACTCACAGAATAAGACTCTACTCAAGTCAACTTCTGATTGATAATTGGTTGAATATTCAACTTTTTAGAAAATTATTGATTGTAATTAATAATTTCATTTAAAAGTATATATCTTAGACTAAAATTTGTCCTTCATCCGTCCTTTTTGGTAGAAAATTTATTTATAGAAACACTATTGTAATATTTATTTTATTCCAACTATAAATCTATGCAAAATATTTTACAAGAATAAAACGTTGGGCCTTAAACACGGAAGGTTTTAATTACATAACCAACATAAATTTAACGATCATTGCCGAAATCAGTCCAATATTATTGTTTTAAAATTCTTTAAAATTGGGTTTTTGCCTATAGGAGATTCATCGATTTCTTCTGGGGTCATTTCTTGAATTTCCCCGTTTTTCATGTTTATTTTTACTCGTCTTTGGAAGCCATCTCTCATTTGAAATATTCCACGAAGAAGTGTATTCTTTTTTGTTAACATTGCGAAGACTTCATCATTGGACGTTGACAACACTGGTTGTTCTCCGATTGGCAGAGGCACAATCGCATTATGTTTTCCTCTCGCATGAATTTGTGCATCGCGAGGAAAAGTATATGCTCGAATTTCAAATTGCCGGGTCCGATTCCATTTCGGAATGAGACGAACAGATCTGAGTCCTTCAATTGTGAATGCACCTAGGCGAAAAGAAGAAGGTGTGCCAGAAGGAGACCTGGACCTGGCACGAAAAGAAGGTTCGGCAGGAGCGGAAGAATGAAAACTTAACTCTGTAAGAAGAAACAGAGAATTTAATATATAACTACATAAATTTAAAAATAAAGTTGTACAACAAAAAAAAACTGTGAGGGAAAGTTCGCCTTTTCCCACTATATTCCAAGAATTCTATTTTTTCCGCTCTAAAGTATTTTTGGTGTAAATTAGAACTGAAATAATAAAACCTAATCTAAAACCAATCCTTCTTTTAAATTAAGAATTGATTAATGATTTCTAAAGTGTGGCAGGAAAAAAAGCCGATTGACTTCCGCTCCGATTTTGTTTGGTCAGAGTTGTACTGTACTCACTTTACTGCTTAGTTGTGATATATTTGGTTTTTCTAATTATTGTCAGTAAAAATTTTTTAAGGCAAAATGTTCCAGTCACGTTCTCGTAAGAAACGTGAAAAATTTATGAAACATGACCTTTAGTAGTGTGACATATGTGTTCTTTTACGCACACGTATGTTAATTTTTAGAGATCATTTTTTTTATCAAAGTTACTTAAAGTTTAAAAAGCAATATCATTAAAAATAGAATGAAGATTAACTTGTACCAATTATAGTACTAACCAATAGAATTGAGGATGATCGCCAAAAAAAGAACATAAGTAGGAACACTCTTCATATTTTCCAAGTAGGCAAAAAGCTTCCTAATGTATTAGTGAGGACTTGAAATAAGAATTTAACAATAAAAATATTCAATGCCTTTATCAGATTATATGCTGCGTATTTCATTTGTTATCTCGCAGCTCATAGGCGTAAACAGTGAAGTTCTTAGACGTTGAAATTTTATTAAGTTTCTAAAAATGAACCATGCGCGCACTGCAGGCAGATTGTCAGCGACCTTTTGACCCTTTTTTAAAAAGTTAAATGGTTTATTTAATAATATATTTTAATAACCATAATTTATAACAAATTTGTAAAAAATGAGCCAAACAACTTATGTCGTTTTTATAAAAAATCATTTTTTATTTTTAATCTTATGTTGGACTAATAAATCAAGAAATACGCGTCCTATAAAAAATTATTTATGCGGTAAATTGGTATTATATTGAGGTATATACGCTTTTATTTTTTTTTGGATCACCAACTTTCGCGCATTTATTTTTATCATAGCTTGAGCTATTCATCCAAAAATTTAATTTTTTCACTTCTCCTGCTGTTTTTACGAATAAGACAGAAATGTATAATTATAATCCTGTAGGAGATTATCCCTTTTAGACCTTCAATTTGATCACTATCCGGACAAAGAATTATAAATTTTTTATAAAATTGAAAATTTGTTTAGAAAATCGGAACGATGAATTTAATCTCTACCCATTCCTAATCAAATTATGTAGAAATCGGGTACTCAAAATGTATTACACTCTCATATTTTTCTCTTATTCTTCAAGTGATTCCAGTTTAATTTTTTGCAGGCTTTATTAATATAAAATATAAACGTTAATAAAATATCACTCAAAAATTTTTTCTTAACGTGTTTCAAGATTCTTTCAGGTTTTTTAAGATTTAAGGTGATTTATTAAGTTTGTTTTCAACGTGTAGTAGATATCCAGATTTTAATTATTTTGGGGATTTTTGATCGATTCAAATAAATGACATAACATTTTAAAAGAATTTTAACAGACCTTGAAGCAATTTATAGATTTAAGCATTTGTAGGTTCTTAGAATGATGTTTTGATGATTTCACGGTCTTTAAAAGTCTTAATAAGGTTTAGCATGATTTTAGTTTTTTTAAGGATTAAAAGACTTTTATTATTTAAATTAAATAATTCTCGAGGTTGTTAATTAGGACAATCAATTCAGATTTTTGGAAATCAAAATGGCGGATGCATAATGACGAACAGATTTTGGGAAAAGCTATTCAATAGTTTTGAAACTCGGCATCCTTAACTTTTCGAGGTCGCTGATTATGATAATGAAATCACATTTTCGACACTTTAATAAGCTGATCCAATTTCGCAGATTTTTAGCGGAAATTCATTCAATCTGCTCTAAACTCGCTATGCTTTTGTTTTTGAGTTTGCCTATTACGATCCTTAATTTAAATATTTGAAATCCAAAATGACAATAATCGTCAATTTAGATAGAGTATTCACTATAATCGACTGTTTGACGAGATATGAATTTGATTTTAACAATAGTAAAACACTTATTTGTTTTGATAATAATAAAAAAAATTACCAGATGTATGTTATAATATAATTTTTATTCTCTATTCGATAAATCTAAGTCCACAATGTAATCGCCACTTTCATCAAGTCAAAATATAATTATTTACGAAAATTCCAAGTTTGTAAATAAAAAATAATAAAACTTTAGGGTAATCCCCTATTCCAGGTCAGATGTTATTAAATTTTTGGTCTTTAGAAACAAATAATATTATAAACAAGCTTGCCATAAAGTGCTTAAATATTAAAAACTTTATATTTTTATTTTAAATAAGTTGTGTAATCAACAATTATACAAAGTTTTTTATCTTTAGGCTATAACTCCTTCCCATTCAAGTAAATTTAAATTATTTTAGCAATAATGTTATTTGCTTGTTTGAGAATGAAACAAAATAACCAAACATTTAGAAGGCCATAAGTAAGTGTTGGCTTAGTGCTGACATTGAGATCTGGTATAAAGATATTTCGCAGCAAATTTGACACCTCATGTCAAAATAATCCCACTTGTGATCATAATACTTAAAATTCGATACTTTTTTAATTTAGTGATGGAAAAACCTTCGAGAAGACCCTGAAGATAAGGTATAAGCAGATCTTTCTCGACGACTACGTTTCTTGGTTTTGCGTTTTAGGCTCTCGACTTTTTTTAATAAACGATTCAAATTAATACAATCCTTATCCTTATCCTGTATCTTAAATGGCGATATTTTGTGTCGAAATTTTTCGAATTTCCTATATCACCAGACGACAAATTGAGAAGTAAAAAGAATTTAATTTATAGAAATATAGTAACTCACTCATTCGAAACCTAATTGCTAATTTCCTCTTAATAGAATTCAATTATTTTCTACTTTTTTTGCAAATTAATAAGTCATCTACAAAAATTATCAGATAAATTTTCTTATTATTAATTTTTGTGAAGTATAGACAATAACCAATCTCACTTCTCCCAGAACCTTGAGGTTGTTTTCCATATACTTCGGATTTTACTTTACCATTTAAGAAGGCTGAATCGACATTTATTTGATCTACAACAGAATCCTTTTGTACACAGAAGTTTAACAAAATCTTTAAAGTCTGTGTTCTTGGAACAGGTGAATAATATCTTTGAGCACTTCTTTTTGTTAAAAGTCTCTCACTATAATTCTAGCTCTAAATTTATTGTCGGCCTTTTTAGTGTATTATTATTATTATTATTATTATTATTACACCATTAAGCCGTTTCCCTTCCGGGGTAGGCGTGACTCACTCGGTAGGGAGGGGAGTAG
>JAAAKG020071049.1:0-17308 GCA_010014905.2 Druon quercuslanigerum
TTTTCAAAGACTGCGACTTAAAAATCTAAATTTACTAATACTTGTATTATAAATAATGTACAATAGGACTGTTTGATCATTTTATTGTATAATGTATTTGTATAATCTATTTAAATTACTGTTCAGCTAAACATTGTAAAGCTGAAATTAATCTTATGTAAGATTAGAAAGGCTTAATAAAAAAAAAGAGAGATTCTTCATATTTATGCCCATCAAGCAGTACAATGAATTTTTCTTTAAAATGCAGAGCCCAAAATTTGGCTTTTAGGTATTAAATGAGCCTCAAATGAGCCCTTAATTATGGCGTAGGGCACACGTTCTTTGGTTAAGGTGGTACTTCCAGGCTTACCCACCTCAATATGGCGATCAGTCCAATACTATCTCTTCTGTGGTGAGCTAGCAGACTATCAACCTTCGGCACCGTCAGCTTGAATGCTTACCAAATATTAGTTCATTGTATGTCGAGTGCCTGTGATAGTTTTTATTCTGATTTCGATTAAAAATTTGGATTCGAATATCTATTCTTACGTATAAATTGAAAATCCTTTGAAGAAAAATTAAAGAGGATGGTCTAACTGACATTCATGATGTAAGAGCGGAAAGTAATTTGGTAGACGATGAAGGGGATACAGAAAGTAGCAAAAACAGCGGCAAAAATGATCCCAGTTTGTAAATATTTTATAGCAGAAATGATTGCTTAAACAAATTATAGCGTTCCTCGCTTTCGAAACGAAACCGCATTTTAATCATTCAATTACTCTACTTTCGAATACCAGCGGGTCTTGACCAGCACCACATTTGATCGAGCTGTGACTTTTGCGTCCATCAGTTATTATTTAATGATAGTGAATTTGTTAAGTATGTGCTTTTTTCATCTCCGTGAATAGAAGTTCAAAGTATTTTTCTTTTGTAATAATTTGTTTCAGCGTGGTACTTTATGTTATTTTTTTATTGACATGTCCGGCAACTGAACATAACTTGTGAAGCGACTTTACGATCGTCTTTGATTCTCTAACTTTAGATATTAATAATAATAATTGTTAATAATAATAATAATATTAATAATTCCGTAATCAGCGACATTAGCAAGAACTTTGCTAACTTTCCCCTAACGCTAATCCAGGCGGGAACGTAACCGTCAAACTACTTCATCAGCCGCACCATTAGTAACCCCAATCTGCAGATCTTTTTTTAAAAACTTTTATGTAGAAACACCATGATCCTAAAATCATTGAACATTTTTAATCTTTAATGTGAGACGCAATGATTTAAATATTTAAAATCGTTACAAAAAAGGATAGAGACTGAATCTTGAGTTTAGAAATGTTGTTGATACTAACTGTCACCTGCTACATAAAATTTGTGTTGACTGCACAATAAATATTAAATTATCGTATACGTATGACTCACGATTTCTCTATTTTAGTATCATGAATATGATTAGATATTACCAAGATAGCTTTTTCAAATTCAATCAAGATATAGAATTCCAAATAAATTAGAATCCATTGTGTTTGAGTAAAAAGAATAAACAAATTTTTTAAAAGTACGTAACGATAGAGAAAAATCAGTTACAAAAAGTTCAACATTTTTACAAATTGTGTGATTTCCAGCACGAATATTTCATAGAACGTGCATTGCGTGCTTCATTAGATCCAAAGTTTTGAGTTCCGATTTCAAATCAGTGTTCCGGAACAACCCCGTGTAGCATTTTGCAGTCACATCGGATGAATTTTTATAATTGTGATCCGCCATATTGGATCCACCATCTTCAATTGTCATAATTTTAAATTGGACTTTAAACCAGCGAAAATCTGTTTTGATTAAAACAATGCATTTCTTTCAGGATTTAAATAAGAACTTTTACCGCCTTTTTCGTAGAATCATCAAATTCTACAATAAGTTACAAGCGGTTGAATTTTCAATCATAGAAGATGATTTTTTAACAAAATAGTTCAACCTTTAATCATTTCACGTAAGGTCGGAAGTCGAGTCCAGTCTAGTCACATGGTGATTCTGATCGAGAGATAAAACAGTGAGATATTCCTAAAAAAAGATTCTGCTTTCGACTTAATAGGAAAGCACACGACCGGTAATCAGAAGTTCTGTGGTTCGATCCCCAGTGGAGCAAAAAGAGTAGATCTTTTTCAGAAAAATATTAATTTTCAAATTAAAAAAAAAAATTTTTTATATAGTCAAAAAGGACAAGTATCTTCTGTTATTTGCAGATTTAACATGATGGATGACCGATGTTAACTATCTCTGATGATAATACAGATTCCTTAAAAATTTTTTCAATGCTCATGAAGGATCGTACTTTAACGTAGATATTCCATTTTTTAAACAATGTTTAAAAGCAAATTTACCTAATTGGCATATCTGTGCATCGAAAATTTTTCTTTTCAATAGAATCATTCATTTTCATATGAAAAACAAGAATTGTACCAATTAGATTTTCATAAAATAAGATTTGTAATTATTTTAGATAATGTTTATAAACAAATCGTTTTATATGATATTTATATGCATAGACATTTTTGATAAAAATTTAAAAAGTGAGCGGATATTGAGTATTTTTGACGCCACTTTTCTACAAAATTCTAAACTTCTTTGCACGAATATTCATACTATTGAAAGAAACGAAAAAATATTACGATGACTGTTTTTGATAAAACCTATAAATTTTTGATAAAAATTTCAAAAAAACACGTTATGGAAAAGAGTTAAGAAAAGAAAAATTATGCTTTTTAAGTGCCACACAAGATTATCGTAACAACTTTTTGAGTTTTCCTCAAAAATCGAAAATTTAAGTTTTGACAGCATGCAAAATAATGCAAAATCAAAAAATTATATATCTTAGTCAAATAGTGCAAACTATGGTGAGGATGAGTAGACAAAAATTGCGCTTTTAAAAACGATCTACAAATTTGTTGAGAATCACTTTTTGATAAGATGCATAGTTTTCGCTTTAATCACGAAAAACAGAAAAGAAAAAATCTGTCCGCTGCGTGGGCACATACTATCACAAGTTTTGTCTTTTAATTTCTTATTCCTCTCGTGTGTGGGGTTTCAAAATTTTTAATTTTTTATCTTTGTTTTTTTAATATAGCACATGTAGTCTATATTCGTCCTGGGAATATAAATACCAAGAATATATGAGTAAAGTTAATACATGCGCTTTTTTTAATATAAGAAGTTATTTTTAACGTTTGATTAATTTAGTATGTTATGCGTAGAAGATATTAGTTGAACTCTTTGGCTTCAATATATAAAATTGAAAAGACAAGTACATTTTCTAAAAAACTATTTTAACTTTCTACCCGAAAAAAGACGACTTTTGAACACAAAACCAGGGTTATGGAAAAACTTCATTTAAAATTTTCTCTAATTTCCCAGAGACCAATTTTGCATTTTCCCTGACCCTATTAATATCCAAAGACCAGAACTTTAATCTCAGAACATTTGGTACATAGAATATTTTATAAACGGAAAAGAAAAATTTTAAATTGCGACTGACAACATTTCAAAATTGATCTGCTTGAAATGTTATATATATATAGAAATCCTGTAAAATTTACACAATTTTTGTTCTTAAAATCCCTGACTTTTTCCGGACCAATAAAGTCCCCTCACTTAATGAAAACCTCCCCTGATTTAGCAATTTTAGAAAACTACTACTACTTTAATATTTTAAATTTGTCGCAATTTTCCAAAAACTTACAACAGTGTATAAATAAAAAAGGCGTACCTAAAGCTATAGATATGTATTATATGATTATATTTACCAATATAATTGAGGATAACTGTAACGGATATGACGAGCGTAAAAACAATCTTCATTTTGACTATTTAGACGAAGTACGTATAAATGGATCACGCAAGAATTTTATAAAGACTGAAATAATGAATATTCTAGCGCCTGGTTGAATCATAGGCAAAATATATACTTCAGCTGTTATCTTCATGATTGTAAATGTTATTATAACGAACTGATATCATTATTTAAATAAGCTTTTGCGTTTGAAAAAAATCCAGGGTTTGTATAAAAAACTGACACAGTGTTTATTGAAACATCTCGTTTAAAATATAATAAAGGAGTATGAAATCTAAAAAAATATGCTTAAAGAAATGAAAAGATGGACTACGTCCTCTTGCATTTTTGTTCGAATGTTTCAGAAATTATCCAGGAATGAAGAAGACTTCAAACAAAAACATCCCGAAATCAATCATTACTGTTTCCTGGAATACTCATTTGAGTCAATAGTACAATATCTGCTTATGACCGAGTGCGAAAAGGCGCACTTTTGACTTAACAGCTTATTGTTCTCAATGTAAATTGATGAGGTGCTGACGGCCGACTTTTATCAAATTTTGGCACACAATCTGTACTTTTGCTTCCTTCCATATTTTTATAAAGCAGTTTCTTACTTCCTTTAATCTCACTCTGTCTTTTTTCCTTTCTTCTGCTCTGATTTCGTCTCTACTTTCCTTGACTAGTCGTTTGAGTTTTATCGTTTGGCTGTAGTAATCATTTTCGTGTCTATTTCTCTCCATATCGCTAAGGCCTGTAATGATCAACTTTCTTAAATACGCTTGTTTCTTTCCACGCACGGCTGCCTGGATTTCATCATTCCACCACGCATCACCAGACATTCTTCCTACAACAGCAGTACCACACACTTCGATCGCACTTCTAACAACAATATTCCGAAACATAGTCCATTTGATTAAGCAATCTAAAAATAAACGGTGTCTTGCATGGTATTCTAACTTCTGATATTCAGGGGCGCATGTTCTCACATCCTGAATTAAAATATTTCTACTGAAATTGGACTTGTTCGACTTGATGAATATGGTTCTAATCCTCCACAAAGGGTACCTACTAGGTTTAATTTAAATTTTTTCAAACTTGTATACATCCTAACGTATGAAAAGGGATAACGGGGAAGCTATGAATTTGAGAATCACAGATTGGAAATTCCTATCCTCAAAATATTCAATTTTCCCAACTCTCGCCTTGACGAGCTTGCTATGGTCATCCTATGGTCAAGTAGGTACCAGAGTAACTGACAATTACATTAAAGGGCTATTCTTGTTATAAAATTATACTTTATATTCTAATCTTTATTACTACACGTTTTCTATACTACTATTCATATTGTTATTGTACACTTGTAGGGATATTATTATTGTTTAGTATCAGTGATTGATAATTTGATGATAAAGTTACAGCTAGAATCAAATAATCTTTAACGTATTTAGTGTCTAAGACAATTGTAACGCAGAATAGATGGAGAAGGGAGAAAACACGTGCCAGATACGAGTACCCGCGTGCAATTATGATATTGGCTCGCGGGTCCCCAAAAACGGCAGGTTAGGAAAACACTCGCAAAACTGCATCCCCTCTTCGCTTCAACCGCACGGAGTGAAGACGTTCCGGCGAGTGCTGTCACGCACCAGGGGGCATCAAGCTTAATAATGCGCGTTCCAGCAACATTGACGCACTCGGAATTCCGCCACTACTCAGGATCGTTCGCAGCCAGGATCGTTCGCAGCCTACAAGTCTCCGCTCTCTGCCTAGGGAGAATACAAATAAATAACCATCATCCTTACAACGAGCCTACATATTATTTACCTTAAAAAAACACCTGCTCTTTTAAGAACAATGGGAAACGTAGTCCTTATCAGATACCACTCATTCCCGAGTTGACTTTTGCCAATCCTTGTCTCCTTACTAACCCAAACACATTCAGTGGTTACAACCCTTGGCGCCCTAACGGGAAGTCCTTAAGTGGTACTTACTGAATAGGATCGTGTGAAGGAACGAGCGAAGGCAGAGTCGTCAGTGAGTAAATGGGGCTGAACAAGAGACAGAGGAAAGCCCGGCTGAAATATAAGGCCATCAACAACGGCCACCGGGAGGTGCCCCGTCCCAACGTCAACGGTTACCGGGAGGTGTTTCGTCCCATCGCCGACGGTCACCAGGAGGTGCGCCCCGTCTCATTCTCGACGATCAACAGGAGGTGCTTCGCCCCATCAATGACTGTCACCAGGAGGTGCCCTCTCCAGAGGAGTGGCTCACGACTCCACCTGGTCAGTTACCCCCAGGGTCGATCAGTCCCAGAAGGGCTCGTGGTCTACGTCAGAGTATCCGGGCCAAATTTTCATCCGCTCCGAGAACTCTGATACCGGTCGACCTATCGCAAGATCGGAGCCTGGTTATCACCAGACACATAGAGGAGGTTCTTCTCTTTTATCCGGCTGTGCCCATTTCGGATGGACATAATCCAGCCACCCGAAGACCGTTAAACGAAGTCATAACCCTACGGAAGGGGGATATAACTGCAAGAAGCTCCCTAGCCTATCCGGCCTGTTTAGAAGGTCGGGCTGAATACCATCGATGTCCAGCGGAGAGGTGGTTCGTACTTCGCAAGTACTTCGAAAGCATAGAAAGATATGTGGCTCTGAAATGCCAGCTACAAAAGGAGGGTTACAATGACAATCCAATATAAATACCGACAGTTACAGGCGCCCCTTCATTTAAGCTACGGTCCCTGTCGAGGCAATATACTATAATTGGAAAGCATTAACGTAACAAAAAAGCAGTTTTATAATAATTCTTGATCAATAAACCCATTTTTTCTAAAAGAAAATTATATTTTCACTTTATCGTTCAAGGCTTTAGAGGTTACAAATGAGGTTCTAGCATTGGACAGGCCAAATTACAAAATTCTTTGTTTCTAACCTTTATTCTGCATTATACTCTGCATTTTGTCTTGTGATTGCGCACAAATACATGACTTCGTGCATATTTCGAAACGGACTCGAACTTAATTTTCAAGTGATTCGTAACTGATTTCGGGCCAATTATTAACCTAGTGACCTTCTGAAATTTATTATGGGCCTTAACACAAATAAACTCATTCACATTTTAAAATGACGGCAAACACAAATCTTAAACTTTTTTCCGATTAAGAAATAATCTAGTATTCCTTTACACGAATCGATATTTGTAATAATTTCCACTTAAACGAATTGCCATTTCACAAAAATTTAATTTGTCTACAGCCCATCCGGTCTTAAATAAAGGCGCGAAATTTTCCCCATTCGAGTTAAAAAAAAAGGAAACAAATAAGTTGTAATATTTCGATACGCAAATCGTTTTTTTTCCCTGTAAAGGCATGAGCATTGTGTAATTTTGATCATTTATTGATACCACATAACATGGAGGAAAAAAAGGTAATTACTTTTAGATAATAAAATTAAAAAATAAATGGCTTGTTGAAAGGCGGCATACATCGCTGAATAATTATCAGTTATGTTCACTGATAACAGCATTACTTGTACTCGGCATTTTTTATTTTATTTTATTGAAGGCGGATACAACAGATTACCGCTCCTCAGAGTTACAATTCATCGTTAATAATTAGAGTATTAATTCAATAATTACAATTACACTGTAACTGTATTTGAAATAATTTGTTTTGGTCTAGTTTAAAAAAAATTAATTAAAGAATTGAACAAAATGCTAAAATTACTAAGTTATTTTCTTTTTACACGAAAAAAATTTGTCCTGTGAAAAGTAACGAATTGTTCCTGGAGTCTTAGAGCGGTATTAAAATGTGGGAGATTTTGAATGACTTTTGATCAAAAATTTCAAACCTTTCAATACTAAATGCAAACAAGTTCTGTAATTCTCTATAATAGTCTAGGAAAAAGTGTTTAATGCAGTTAACATTGAATTTAACATTTCAGTATAAAAATTAAAAAACAAAACTCAATTCCCGATTTTAAATCCTTTGAGCTTTGGCGCGCTCTTTTCATTTGTGCTTATTAGAAAATTCAAACTGTTCATTTATGTCAATGTTAATGTCCAGTTCAGTGACTTGTTTTTTATTCTTCATGATCATTATATAAAGAAATGTAATTTTTTATTGTTCTTTCAACCTCTCTTAGATAGGTTCCAAATTTTGCAATTTCACTCGCATATTTTTTAAACACGTTAAAAATGATTGAAAATCTGTTCGAAAGTTTTTTGACAATAAAATGTAATTATTGACTACGTATTTGAATGACAGGTAATAACAAAAATAAGTTTGTGTTCCTAATTTGTTATTGTAATTTAGTGAAGGCCCGCAGTGAGTGCCGAAACGTTAAAAAAAAGATTTTTTTGAAATTACAATCATTTTTTGTTTGTTCACATAGATTATGTGTCATTTAATAGTACGATAAGTAGAAAAAAATTCAGCATAGAGTTTCTACCATTCTCCAAATAATAATTCATAATCAATAATTTTAAACTGAAGGCGTTTTAAATCTAAAATAGTTAACTGAAAGCCCAGTGGCTTTATTTGAACATAAAAATGTTTCTTCATTGTTACAAACTTATTCCATTAGACGCTAATAAATTTTTTCGTATTCCCTCTGATGATTTTCGTTTACATTTCCTTTACATGTACTGCTCTATAATTCCTTAAGATTGGGTGATATCCTATAGGAGATTCCTCTTCTTCTTGTTGTGTCAATTCGATAACCGAACCACTCTCCATGTTTATTTTGATCCGTTTGAGCCGCATACAAAACTTTCTTATATATATTCCGCGAAGGATTGTATTATTATTCTCAAATATTGCAATGACGTCATCAGTAGATGTTGTTAAAACAATTCGCTCTTCGGTTGGAATGGGTATAAGGGCTTTACCTCTTACTCTCAAAAAAATTGGTTTGTCAGAAGGAAAAGTGTATTTGCGAATTTCGAATATCCGGTGTGGATATTGTTTGGGAATGAGGCGAATAGAACGAAGTTCTTCAGGATCAAATCCAAGTATGAACCAAGAACGGTGCCTTCTAGGTGGAGACCTGAACCTGTCACGGGGAGGAGGCTCGACAGTAGGATGAGACCAATTAGGCGAATGGTTTCTACCAGAATAATCAGAAGTGCCTGGACGAGGAACGCCAGGAATAGGGGCGCCATTAGGTAAGCAGTCGAATTGTAAACTCAATTCTGCAACAAAAAAACAGAGTATAAATTTTTAGTTAAAGTCAGCCCTATGTATCGACCGTTTCGGTTTGGCACTAGTACATTTTCTTAGCATCCGGATCAGTGAACCAATCCGACAGTTGGCGTTCTGACCAGGACGGCTGGCATTTGTATTTCAATGCATGGGAGAAGAGAATAAAAATAAATATTTCGGGTTCCAATCGTGTAGAAAAACTATGAATTTTGACTACGTTTCGTGAACATCGCAATTCACTTCTTCAGGGCTGACCTAAAACCGAGGTATCAGGCTATGCTGTTCTTATGTACACTCTCTGCAATCATTGCAAAACATTTGACGCAATCAGCACTAGCTGAACAACAGATCGAAGAAGGACATAACATTTTATTTGACAAAACAACCGTCATCACAAAAATCAGAATATTTTTTCTAGAAAGCATAGAGATATGCGTAAGTCATTTTGTAGGTCTTACGGTCTTCATTAGAATAAAAAAAGCATATAACAAATAAAATTAATAAAAAAGTTCCTTTATTAATAATTCTCTAACGTTTTGGAATCACTGCGTGCCTTTTCCAACGAATCTAAAATAAAATTATTTAAATAACAACAGTTTTATTACATAACTGTTTTACTAATTTAAAGTCAATGAGATAAAAATGCCTGTGTTTGTAAAGCGAGAAACTCGCGCCAAAGGAACTGGATTTGACTTTAAAATTATTTTATGATGCTCTGATATACTTTATTCACATTCATAATTTTTGCATGTAAATTAATAGAAATATTATGATAGTTACTTATAAATATGGATTCCAATATTCGTCTTTTTTAGATAGTTTTTTCTTGGGCTAGAACTTAAATATTATTAATATCAAAATTAAAATAATGGTCTAAATTCTAACAATGTTGTGATAGACCTGTGTTCAAATTTCCAACTCTGCAATCACTTTTATTTTCAGAAACTCTACTTCTTAGTCTTCTCCCTGTGTCACTAATATAAACTTTTTCACAGCAATTGCATTTACAGAGGTATACAGTTTCAGATAAATTTTCAGTAGTATCAATATCTTTTTGATGAGGTAAAATTTTTTTAAAGTACCTATTATCATTTCTAAAATAAACATTTATGTTAAATTTCTTTAGTGTATTTATCAACCCTTCAGATTACAACCATTATCGATTCCATAAATTATTTCTCTAATAATACTATTTATCAAAGAAACCGGATAATTATTATGAAATAATGTGATTTTAATTTGGTCCAAATTTTCTTTCCTAAATTTTATATCACTTAACTTTATGCATCTAGCTATTAAAACTTTTTTTAGGCCGACCTTTTGACAATACAAATGATGGGAATCAAAATTAAGATATCTGCCAGACCATGAATCTTTTTTGAACCAGTTAGTAATCAACTCACCTTCTGGTGAGTTAACTCTTTTCGGAAATTTTTTAAACAGTTTAATATTAATAAAGTAGCGGCACTTTTTCTAAAAAGAAAATGAAAATTAAATTTTCTTAAAAAATTTACCCTTAACATTTTTATCAATTTTTTCTTTTTACACAGAAAAAATTTGTCCTATAAAAAGTGAGGAACTCAATCTGAGATTCCTGGAAGAGTACCAAAATGTTATGACAATTGAAAGCCTCCCTCTTTGAATTATTTACAACATATTTCAATACCAAGTACAAGAAAGAACCGCATAAAGTCCTGGATAGTCCAGAAAATTTGAATATCAAAAACATTTTGGAGACTCTCAAATGTCTAAAACAGTATAGGAAAAAATAAAGAGGCAGCGAATATAATTTCCAATACACTCTGTGAAAATATGAAGGGTTCTAAAGCAAATAAAAAAGTCGTATTGCGAAGCAGAACACCAGATTTGTAATATCGCACGCTAGGTATATTAGTCGAAATGGTATTTATCTACTAACCAGCAAAATTCTCACCGCTTGCGAGAAACGACCAGTGCCGGTCCAAAAATTGGTGGTACCCCAAATGATATATTTTTTTTTACTTTAACGTCGAATACTTTTTTGACATGTTTAATCCACATTTTTGTACAAAATTCTTATTTTGTACCTAAGTAATCTTATCTTTATTGAAATTTAACAATTCGTTATTGAAATTTAACAATTTAGTTGAAAATTAATGTATTCTCTTGAAAAATCGCCTTTTTGAGCAGAATGTTAATCTTTTTCGTAGAAAATTAAGTTTTTTTATTTGAAAACTTAATGATTTGGTTATAGTTTGAACTTATTTGTTAAATATTTTTTATAGACTGACCTCTTTGTGGAAAAATTAAACACTTTTTTTGAAAATTTGTTTTTTATTTGCATCAAATGGAGCCCAAAAAAATCTATTTTGTTAGTTAGCAAAGAAGATATTACATTTGTTTTTGTCTTCATATATTTAGTTTAAATTTCTTCTTTTCTGATATAAAATTTAGGGGCTGTATTAAAGAGCCGATTAAACATTTTTGGAGCACGGGTTAAAACTAATCGAATTTGGTCCAATTTGTAGAAAATTTTATTGGAAATGCGAACTAAACTAAGGGATAACAAGAAAAAAAGCTCACGCTGGAAAATAAAGGCCACTTTATAGAACATTTTGTATGGATGGTACGCCATAATTGATAGAGTACCATTTTTGCATGTGGAAATTCGCTGTATGCAAAGATGTCCGATTCCAGACTCATACTAAAGTAAACATATGGTTAATTTTTTCTTTCCACTCAAAAACAAGTTTTTTTTGGTAAAAAAGAATTTTTCTCTTGCCCTTTCCGTTTTAAACCAGTCGAATAACTTTTTTACACAAACAGAATTAGTTGGCAGCAACATTAGGGAACTTTAGCGCAAAAGGATAATTTGTTCTGCAACAAAATTCTTTTTGAGCCTAATGAAACAGCTTTAACCTTAAATTTGAAAGGAAATTTCATCCGTGTCAAGAAGCATCCTTCGTATTCTTGCAAATTTTGTATCAATAGGGTCACTGTTCGAATCCACTATTTTATTCCATGCACATTCTGGATTCTGTTGCAATGAATGAAGATTAAATTCTTACTTATTTCCGATAAACTCATATAATATTTAAAGGAAATAGCAATTGGGAATGAATGAAGATTAAATCGCGCCAATTTTAAATTGCTTATAAATAAAAAAGATGTACCTGAAGCTATAGATATATCATATGATTATATTCACCAATATAATTAAGGGTCACCGCCATGGATATGACGAATGTATACAAAATCATCATCTTTTCTACTCAGATGAAAAACATATTATTGTATTATTCAAGAGTTTGATTAAGACAGTAACTAAAGAAAATTCTAGAGCCTCCTTGAATTATATATGATCTTTATCTTAATGATTATCAGCGTCACGATTAATCTACTGACATATTTACATTTCATCAGAGATAATTTGAAATAAGTTTTTTAAACATTTTCAAATTAAGGAAAAATGTATTAATAGAACCAGCGAGATTCTTATCATAATTTTTTTGCGTATTCAACTGATTTTTGATAAAGTTAAAGCATTATAAGTTTTATTTTGATCTATACGTAATTTAAAATCAATTTATAGGTTAATTGTATTTGAGCTTTAATTTTTCCTTTTTAATTTCAAATTCTAACTACAATTACAGTGTTTGTAACAATCGTTAAATGAAAAAAGGAAATCTGAATCTGAAAAGCGTTGTGCTGTGATGATCAGTTTTCGCACTTGTTTTATACCAATTTAATATTTCTGACTTCGGACTTCGATCAGCTGGTCCGGCCACTTTTTTGTGGGGCTTTGTTTTTCCCCTGAATATGTGGAAGTTTACTTTGTTTGAGAAAGTATATTCTATGAAGGATGAAAAACTAACGAAACAAGTGTATCAAGTTGAAGTAAATGGCAGCTTGCCCAGAGGCAGACCACGGAAAGAATGGTTAGATGGTGTAAATGAGACCCTAGTCAAAAGGGGCTAGAAGCACCAACCTCCAAGGGGACCCCGCTGGTAACATTTCCGGGTACTTGTTTATGCATTGAAATTGCTGAGGTGCTTCCTCGAATGGGCGCCTAGATCTTCTTGGTTCGACCAAGCTTCATATTGAGGGCGTTAATACGCGTATCCTATGAAACAGCGAACTGATGAAGTATGACAGGACAGAAAAGTATGGCGGAAAATAGTTAATAAGAACAGTTCAGTAGAGTGAATGACGCGTGAAACAAAAGACCTTGTATACTAATGGACCCAAGTGGGGAACCTCACATAACGACTTGATGAGGATCTTCACTTGGGGTGATTGCTAGAGAGATTGATCAGCAACCTGGGTCGAAGCAGTTTTGCGGAATAACCGTGTTATTTAAATAAATAACACGAGAATTCTAGATCAATCTAAAAATCCTATAACCCCTTCCTCACACTACTCGGTTCCCCACCGAATGAGTCACGCCTACCCTGAAAGGCAAACGGCTTAATTTTGTATTAATAATAATAAAAATGCTGGTATTGGTTTAAATGGAAAATTAAAATCGTAAAATTTCGCGCAGCCGGAAAATATTGCTTAACCTTACTGCAGAAGCAAGACTAGACTTCTGGGGTATGTTTCGTAGAGAATGGGATGGCAGATGGATTGGCGTTGGAAATTTAAAGATTCAACAGCTGCACTTCGAACAGAGGAGGGACATTTTTTGGCGCTCTTCTCTATCCGAGATGGATTATAAAAATAGTTAATTTTGAAGCAGCAGGAGGCAATAGGAAAATTGTTAATGAATGAATAGAGAATGCAGAAGAAAAAAGAAGAAACTGTATAAAAAAGAAAAGTTGGACGTGTCATAACAAAAGTTTAAAGACAAAGCAAAGTGAAGGGGTTTAAAATAAAAAGAGCTTTAAAAAGCGAAGCACAGCAAAAAGTTGAAAAAATAGCGGACTTTTTATTAATAATAATTACATTATTCAAATTTGGCGGGAAAATGTATCGCTTTAAATTGGAAAGGGCGCCTAATGTAAATGGCAAAAGAAGTCAAAGTAATATAAAACATATTATTCATATAAAACAGTGCCTTATTCAGGGTTGCTACAATATCCCAATTTCTAATTTTTTCTGGGTATAAAACCAACCATGCATCTACAAGATTAATAATATTAATGCAGTCACAATTTTGTTTCTTAATACATTTAAACACTTTTTATCTGAGTTTGCAAATCTAAAACATAAATTTTGAATATCAGAAATTAAGTTTTTCATCAACATGAACTTTATTTGAAAAAAATGATTTGAATTTTATACTCAAAAAATTTATTTTCACCTGAAAAGTTCAATTTTCAACCAAAATTAGAATAGTTAAAATGTTATAAAAATGTACCCTAAACCAAAGAATTCAATTTAAACCCAAAAGACTAATTTTCTACCACAAGGTGACACAGTTTCAATATAATATATAAATTTTCAGCTAAAAAAGATAAATTTACAAACAAAAAATACAATAGTTCAATTTAAAGTTAGAAAATTAAATTTTAATTATACAAAAAAAGGAGTTTTCAAATTAAATTAATTAATTTGTGACTAAAAATATAACATTTCAAGCAAAAATGGAATAGTTACAGGTCCAGGTAAAAAATAAATTTTCAACCCAAAAGATGAATTTTTTTGCATTAGAAAAGAAAAAAATTGTAATTAGATAGTGCTTTAAAATGTTAAAATTAATTCTTAACAAAATAATTTAATTTTAAACCCAAAAATGAATTTTCTATAAAAAACAGATTCAATAAACTATTTAAATTTGCAACTAAAAAGATGAATTTACAAACTAAATCATTTGAATTATCAGCTAAAAAAGTAAATTTGAAAAAAAATAATTATGAATTTTCAATCAAATAATGGAGTTTTTAACCCAAGAGATGAATAATATAAAAAAATTCTGCACAACAAATGGAATAGCTAAATTTTCTAAAAAGCAGAACTTTTTTTAACTAAAAAGATTACATCGGTATCGAAGAATGTTAATTTATTCAAAAAAAAAATTGAATAGTTAATATGAATTTTCAACTGAAATGATAAATCTTCAACGACAACAAAAAAATCAATTTTAAGCAAATGCATGAATTTTCAACGAAAAAGATAAATTTACTACTAAAAATAAAATACTTCAATTTTCCATAACAAAAGAAACTAATGTTTAACAAGGTAGTTAAATCTTCCATCACAGAAATTAAATTTTAATCAAAAAGATGAAAAAAAGAAATATTTTTAACAAATATTTGAATTTTCATCTTAAAACAGGTCAATTTTTTACTAAAAATACAAAAAATAAATTTTCAGGATAAACCTTAATTTTTAATAAAATAAAAATTCATTTTCAACGAAATAGTATAATTTTTAACCTCGCTTTCCGGAATTACCTTATCAGTTGCAACTCTAATTAAAAAAAGTATATGTTTATTTTACTTTAGAAAATATTTTTGTAAAAATATATTTAGCAATTATAATGCATACTTGTTTAAACAATAAATGCTTTAAATTTTATGGAGAAAACAACCGTCATCACAAAAATCAGAATATCTTTTCAAGAAAGCATAGAGATATGCGTAAGTAATTTTGTAGGTCTTACAACAACCTTTCGCTATTTTTTAAATTTAACAATATTTTTTCATATTTAGGAACACCGATAACGAGAGAAATAAGCACCCAGACAGTTTTTCATTTTCCCTAAATTTAGAGAAAATAATAATTTGTAAATAATTTCTTAAGAAAGGAAACTAATATCTACTCTGATAATCCATTAGAACATTCATTTGTAGGTATGTATACATATTTTAAAAATGTGTTAAAAGGGGGGGTTTTTCCCCTCAAAAGGCATAAGTATTCTATAAATATAATAACGTATACATACGATGTAATTGAGAAAAAAATTACGTACTTTTCGATTGAGCAATTGAAAAATAAATGTTTGGTTGGATGGCGAAATAACTTGTTAAATCATCAGCTATTTACTCTGATAAAAGATTACATGTTTCTTTGATTCTTTAAAATTAAAATGTAAGTGGAAATCACTAATTAACGCTCCTCTAAGTTGCAATTCATCATCATAAATTAGAATAATAATTCAATCAGTAAAATGGAAATTTAATTATATTAAATTTAATTTGTTTAGCCAAGTTAAGAGAAGACAGAATTTTTAAATTAAAATATTTTTCAAATCTCAAATCTTTGAACAGATCCTTATCTAATTATTTATTAATTATTGACTGTTGAGTAGAGACGAATATTCACAATGGAATATCTGAAAAGCCAATGAGCAATCTACACCCAGAAAAATAATTAAACAATCTGGTAAAAATAAAACATGATTAGGTTTTATGTCACTGCTCTCAAAGGGTTTAATAGGATCCTAATAAAAGTATTAACCTTTGAATACAAGTTCTGATTTTTATTAAAAATTTCCTCTCGAGTTGCAAAAATTCTGAGTGGTTCTTGACAAAAGCGTAACATTTCTCTTTAAAAATCTTAAGATATCCGGATTTTTTTCTAACAACAACAGATATTTTCTTTTAGCAGTGGTGACCACTGTTGAAGAACTTATGGTTTTTTTTTAGAGGTTCAGGAATGTGGTTTTCCATTAAAATTAATTGTTTATACAAATTTTTCAAAAATATGTACAAAATAATTAAATGTATTTGGAAATATAAAAATAACAGAGTATTTCACCGATTTTTCTAGTCCTACCTTCATTGGTTTATACTATCGTCATTTTATAGTAAGATAAATTAAACAAATTGAAAACATTGAGTTTCTAATATTCTTTAAACATAATTAACTAAAATTATTAATTAGTGATTTCAGTTTAAAAGTGTTTAAAATCTAAAATAGTTACCTGAAAGCCCAGCGGCTTTAAGTAAAGATGGAAATGTGTCTTTATGTTGCAAACTGATGCTATTAGACGCTTATCCATTTTTTCATACTTTCTGTAATAAAAATATTTTTTTAGTTGAATTCGGATTAAAAACAGTATTATATTATGTTTTTACATTTTATTCAATTGACTCAAGGAATGGATGAATCTGGTTTACATGTTATTTAAATATACTGCTTTATATTTTCTTAAGATTGGGTGTCTTCCTATAGGACAGTCCCATTCTTCAACTCGGCTCAATTCGGCAACCAAGCCATTTGTTCGGTTCTGAAGGGAGGAGGGGGTGATGGGAGATCGGTGAAGTCTTCAATAAATACACGACGTTGTACTCTTGATGATTATGTCACTTTATTTATCACTATATCACGGAAAGCCTCACACAATTATAATAGTTTATGATAGTTCACTG